>RCUC01112376.1:0-14514 GCA_003697995.1 Taxidea taxus jeffersonii | reverse complement strand
CTATAAACATTCGGGTACACGTGCCCCTTCGGATCACTACGCTTGTATCTTAAGGGTAAATACCCAGTAGTGCAATTGCTGGGTCATAAGGTAGCTCTATTTTCAATTTCTTGAGGAACCTCCATGCTGTTTTCCAAAGTGGTTGCACCAGCTTGCATTCCCACCAACGGTGTAGGAGGGTTCCCCTTTCTCCACATCCTTGCGAGCATCTGTCATTTCCTGACTTGTTCATTTTAGCCATTCTGACTGGTGTGAGGTGGTATCTCATTGTGGTTTTGATTTGTATTTCCCTGATGCCCAGTGATGTGGAGCACTTTTTCATGTGTCTGTTGGCCATCTGGATGTCCTCTTTGCAGAAATGTCTGTTCATGTCCTCTGCCCATTTCTTGATTGGATTATTTGTTCTTTGGGTGTTGAGTTTGCTAAGCTCTTTATAGATTTTGGATACTAGCCCTTTATCTGATATTTCGTTTGCAAATATCTTCTCCCACTCTGTCAGTTGTCTTTTGGTTTTGTTGACTGTTTCCTTTGCTGTGCAAAAGCTTTTGATCTTGATGAAGTCCCAATAGTTCATTTTTTCCCTTGCTTTCCTTGCCTTTGGCGTTGTTCCTAGGAAGAAGTTGCTGCGGCTGAGGTTGAAGAGGTTGCTGCCTGTGTTCTCCTCAAGGGTTTTGATGGATTCCTTTCTCACGTTGAGGTCCTTCATACATTGTGAGTCTATTTTCGTGTGTGGTGTAAGTAAATGGTCCAATTTCATTTTTCTGCATGCGGCTGTCCAATTGTCCCAACACCATTTGTTGAGGAGGCTGTCTTTTTTCCATTGGATATTTTTTCCTGCTTTGTCGAAGATTAGTTGACCATAGAGTTGAGGGTCTATTTCTGGGCTCTCTATTCTGTTCCACTGATCTATGTGTCTGTTTTTGTGCCAGTATCATACTGTCTTGATGATGACAGCTTTGTAGTAGAGCTTGAAGTCTGGAATTGTGATGCCACCAACTTTGGTTTTCTTTTTCAATATTCCTTTGGCTATTCGAGGTCTTTTCTGGTTCCATATAAATTTTAGGATTATTTGTTCCATTTCTTTGAAAAAATTGGAAGGGATTTTGATAGGCATTGCATTAAATGTGTAGATAGCTTTAGGTAGCATAGACATTTTCACGATATTAATTCTTCCAATCCATGAGCCTGGAACATTTTTCCATGTCTTTGTGTCTTCCTCAATTTCTTTCATGAGTACTTTATAGTTCTCTGAGTATAGATACTTTGCCTCTTTCGTTAGGTTTATTCCTAGGTATCTTATGGTTTTGGGTGTAATTGTAAATGGGATTGACGCCTTAATTTCTCTTTCTTCTGTCTTGTTGTTGGTGTAAAGAAATGCAACTGATTTCTGTGCATTGATTTTATATCCTGACACTTTACTGAATTCCTGTACAAGCTCTAGCAGTTTTGGAGTGGAGCCTTTTGGGTTTTCCACATATAGTATCATATCATCTGCAAAGAGCGATAGTTTGACTTCTTCTTTGCCGATTTGGATGCCTTTAATTTCTTTTTGTTGTCTGATTGCTGAGGCTAGGACTTCTAGTACTATGTTGAATAGCAGTGGTGATAGTGGACATCCCTGCCGTGTTCCTGACCTTAACGGAAAAGCTCTCAGTTTTTCTCCATTGAGAATGATACTTGCCGTGGGTTTTTCATAGATGGCTTTGATAATATTGAGGTATGTGCCTTCTATCCCTACACTTTGAAGAGTTTTGATTAGGAAGGGATGTTGCACTTTATCAAATGCTTTTTCAGCATCTATTGAGAGTATCATATGGTTCTTGTTCTTTCTTTTGTTGATGTACTGTATCACATTGATTGATTTGCGGATGTTGAACCAACCCTGCTGCCCTGGAATAAATCCCACTTGGTCGTGGTGAATAATCCTTTTAATGTACTGTTGGATCCTATTGGCTAGTATTTTGGTGAGAATTTTCGCATCTGTGTTCATCAAGGATATTGGTCTGTAATTCTCTTTTTTGATGGGATCCTTGTCTGGTTTGGGGATCAAGGTGATGCTGGCCTCATAAAATGAGTTTGGAAGTTTTCCTTCCATTTCTATTTTTTGGAACAGTTTCAGGAGAATAGGAATTAATTCTTCTTTAAATGTTTGGTAGAATTCCCCTGGGAAGCCATCTGGCCCTGGGCTTTTGTTTGTTTGGAGATTTTTGATGACCATTTCAATCTCCTTATGGGCCTATTCAGGTTTTGGGCCTATTCAGGTTTTCTATTTCTTCCTGGTTCTGGATAAAGTATTCTTGGCTGCATGTTTTTCTCATTTAGTGCTCTGAATATATCATGCCAGTTCTTTCTGGCCTGCCAGGTCTCTGTGGATAAGTCTGCTGCCAATCTAATATTTTTACCATTGTATGTTACAGACTTCTTGTCCCGTGCTGCTTTCAGGATTTTCTCTTTGTCGCTAAGACTTATAAATTTTACTATTAGATGGCTGGGTGTGGACCGATTCCTATTGATTTTGAGGGGTGTTCTCTGCACCTCCTGGATATTGATGCTTGTTCCCTTTGCTATATTAAGGAAATTCTCTACAATAATCCTCTCCAGTATACCTTCTGCTCCTCTTTCTCTTTCTTCTTCTTCTGGAATCCCAATTATTCTAATGTTGTTTCGTCTTATGGTATCACTTATGTCTTGAATTCTCCCCTCGTGGTCCAGTAGTTGTTTGTCTCTCTTTTGCTCAGCTTTTTTATTCTCTGTCATTTGGTCTTCTATATCACTAATTCTTCCTTCTGCCTCATTTATCCTAGCAGTAAGAGCCTCCATTTTTGATTGCACCTCATCAATAGCTTTTTTTGTTTCAACTTGATTAGGTTTTAGTTCTTTTATTTCTCCAGAAAGGGCTTTTATTTCTCCTGACAGGGTTTCTCTAATATCTTCCATGCCTTTTTCGAGCCCGGCTAGAACCTTGAGAATCGTCGTCCTGAATTCCAGATCTGACATATTACCAATGTCTGTATTGATTAGGTCCCTAGCCTTTGGTACTGCCTCCTGTTCTTTTTTTTTTTGTGGTGAGTTTTTCCACCTTGTCATTTTGTTCGGATAAGAATCCGCTGTTCTCCTTGTCAAGTGAACTTGGTCTTGGCTGGATTTCTTGTTGATCTTCTGGGGGAGGAGCCTGTTATAGTGATTTTCAAGTGTCTCTGCCCCAGGCGGAATTGCACCGCCCTTACCAGGGGCCAGGCCAAGTAATCCTCTCAGGTTCGCTTTCCGGAGCTTTTGTTCCCTGAATGCTTTCCTTAGAGTTCCGGAGGACGGGAATGAAAATGGCGGCCGCTCAATCTCCGGCTCGGAGGAGCCGAGAGCTAGGGGCCACAATCTTCAGTGGGCCTTCAGAGAAAAGCGCTTAATCACTCCCATCTCCCCAGCCTCCAGCCGCGCTTGGAGAAAATCATGGGTAATCAGTCCTATCTCACTGGCTTCTGGCTGTGCTCCGAGGTCACCCAGCCTGTGACCAAGCAGCTCTGTCTCTGGCAGAGTCCCACCTGGAGTCTCCGAACCCCATAGATCCCTGAGCTCTCCCAGGTCAGAGTCTCCCCGGATCTTGTGGGGACCCCTGGCACAGAGCACCGGCTAGTGTCACAGACCACAGCTCTAGGAAACCCGGAGTTCAGAGTTCACTCCTCTGCTCTGTTTCCGCAGCCGGCTTCCCTGCTCTAATACCTGTGAGCTCTGCAATACTCAGACACCCCCAATCTTTCTGTGACCCTGTGGGACCTGAGTCCACGCTGTCCCCGTGAGGTCTTCACCCCAGTTTAGCCTCTGGAGTGATGTCCCTCCGTGGAGCAGACTTTTAAAAGTCTTGATTTTGTGCTCCATTGTTCTGCCACTTGCCGGGAGCCGGCCCCTCCCCCTGGGGTCTATCTTCCCGTCGTGTTGGATTCACTTCTCCGCTGGTCCTACCTTTTAGAAAGTGGTCGATTTTCTGTTTCTAGAATTATTGTTTTTCTTCTCTTCAATCTCCTGTTGGATTCGTAGGTGTTCGGAATGGTTTGATAGGCTATCTAGCTGATCTCCTGCTGCCTGATGTCATCTCAGCCTGCTACTTCTCAGCCATTTTGACTCTTCCCTCTCGGGATTTATAATTTTTTAAATGTATCTTTTTTTTTCCTTATTCTTTTTCATTCAGTCACATCACCAGGATAGAAAATTGAGAGATTTGGGGTGAAAGACGGAGGCAGAGACAAATTCAATTTGAAAATCTAGAATCTGATTTTCCTGTAAGATGTCAAGATGCAAGAATCTAACAGAGTTGGCAATTCAAAGACGTGACTAGTAGGTGATTCATGATTCAATTCTGAGGCTAAGAGGAACCTAGGAAGGTGGGTTATGTTAAAATTGATGCCATAGCTGCAAATGATATTGCTAGTGAGAATGTATAGAAATAAGAAGGGACAAGGGGCAAAGAGTTAAGGTAGGAAGCTGAGGAGTAAGTAGCCTGACAGTGTGTGGGTAATCAGCAGAATGTTCTCCAAAGCAAAAAAGACATTTTTAGAACCAGGTATTTAATTATAGATAAATATTTCAGATGGAAGGATATAATATACAAAAAAAAATATAGACTGTTATATAGAAGTTAGATGACAGAAGACAGATGTATCAAGGTGTGAATTAAAAGTGATTAAATAGAGAAGAGTAATTTAAGGCAGTTCTTTTAGGACTGCCAATTGTGAGGGAAGGGAGGCTGTGAACTCCTGGCAGCCTGCTTAGGGTCATCTTAGTCCCCACCAAGTAACAGAATTCTTGCTTATTGTTGGTCTCAGTAATATGTCCAGTTTAAAATCACAGTTCCAAGCCTCTCTACAGTTGGGTGGCTAATGAGACGGGATCACACATCAGTGGGTGGGGCTTCCAGGACAACTCTTTTAAGGAGCTGCCCCGGCTGGAAGCCAAGTCCTTCTCCCTTTCCCCTCTGTGAAGGGGATAGTAGGGCTGAAGTCAGAGCATCCATCTTGGGACCTGAAAAAAGGTGGGGAAAATCATATACTTCAGTACTAATACTCTTGAACCAATGTCACTAACTATTTACTTCCTTTGTATAAGAAGAATCTGTATTTTAACTCCCTGTTATTGGAACTGTTTCTAGCAGCTGAATGCAAGTATAAACTGACAGAGTGATAGCTTTGTGGCATGAGATTAATTGCAACATATATATATATTTTCAAAGCGATGGCTTACATGATTTCCAAACTTCTCAAGGTCATTGTTATTATTATTATTATTAGATTGTTTTACTATTCTTTCCTCAACAGGGAATGTGGATACAACCACAGCTGTACTTAACAGATCACACTCAGTAACCTCCTTTACACCTGGGACTGAATGACATGATTTTGAGCAGATGCTCTAATAGGATGAAACTCTGGGGAAACTTAGGGTTAGCCAGTAAATACATGAGCAGATGCTTCTCATCATTGGTCATCAGGGAAAGGCAAAAGCACACTGAGACATCCTTACACACTCACTAGAAGGGCTAACCTGGAAAAGACTGGAAATACCATGTGTTCGAGAGGATGTGGGCAACTGGAAACTGGACATCTTGTAAAATATATGACTCAGATACTTGGGAAAAAAAGTTTGGCCGATTTTTCTATGGTCAAACTGCATATACCATGTAACCCAACAATCCTACTCTTGTGTATTTACCTAACAGAAATGAAAGCACATGTTTACACAAGCAATTGTACTGAAATTTTCATAGGAGCTTTATTTATAATAGCCAGAAACTAGAAATAATGCAATAGGTGACAGGATACAGGAACAGGTATCCTGTTAGAATAGATAAACTGTGGTACACTCTCCATGAAATACTTCCTCCAGCCAATGGCTGAGCACAGAGGAAGTGCTGCTTCAGGTCCATTCCTAAGAGACACAAGTCTTCTTTGGCCTTCTCTGGAGGACACCCCTTCAGCCTGGCCAAAGTTTTCTTGGAATTGTACTTTGCAGTCTAAGAATCTCTTTTTACCACTTCCTCTTGCCTTCCTCCTTACTTTGACAAGTGTCAGAGCTGCCTTGTTCAGCGGGCTCTCCACACCTCGATCCTCTCACCATTATCCTTCACATTATTTCCCCTAAATCTCTTTCATGGCTAATACTGTCTTGGCACCTGCTTCCCCAGAGTATGTGAATTAAGAAAAAGATTGGGCTGGGCTGGGCTGGGCTGAGGTTGGGGGCATGAAGGAAATTTTGGAGCGATGGAAAAATGTTCTAGATCTTTATCACTGCGATGGTTATATTCATTTTTGTTGAAACTTATTGAAATGTATGCTTAAAGTGAGCATATTTTATTCCTCAATAAAACTGATAAAAAATAATCCCAAAGGGTGCTGTGGTTTACTGGTCAAGTTAGGTAACTGTCAAGTAACATGATTTTCACAGACTGCAAAGCAAAGGAAAAAAGAAATCTGCATGGCACTGGCAAAAATGCATTCTTCACTTATTTAAAGGTTGCATTTATAAATATTTAGGAATCATTGATTTCCTTGCAAGGATAAACCTATACTATTAGGTCAGTATGGTGGCTTATTCATAAGCAGGCATGAAATGGTTAAGTAATAAAAACCTGGATGGTGGTAGCAGGGGCAATATTTGAATGAGACAGAGAAATTACCATTAAGCGATGGCTTTCTAAAAATTTTATCTGAAAATTATCCTCCCCCCCCAATCTGGAATGGCTCCTGAATTTGTAACAACTGACAGTACAGAGTGAGATGGTATACTGAGACAGCAGCCAGCATATTTTATAAACCAGGAACATTGAAGGAAAAAGGCAACTCTAACTTTTACCAGTGTATTTAAATTCTCCCTTTCCTCATCGTTCTTCCCCCACATTGTGACTTTCACGAGAATAACAGGGGATCTATCCTTTTTCTGTTTCTGGGTTAACTAACTCACCATAGGCAAGCAATGTATTTTTGCTGAAGAGATTATTTAATGAATGACTAACTTTCCATCACAATATTGCTTCTCATGAGGCAACTTTTCAAAATATTCCTTGTTCATTTTCTTCTGGACTCAGCTGAGTACCTGTAATGACATGATTGTTTTATTGATTTGTCTTCATTTACTATCTATTTTTACTAGCAGGCTTAGCCTTTACTAAAAACTAAGGAGCCAGATCAAAAGAGGATCTTGATATTCTATTGAGGTCAGAGAGCCTGTGTTTCACACAACCCAAGTACAGATGGTTTGTGGCATATAATTGAATTGCTAGTTTGCTCAATCTGAATGCAGTCTTTTCAAGATGACTTTACCACAGCAGAACTGTTAGAAATGTCAAAATCCATGGGATACAATATTTTTGATTGAATACTTTTTAAAAATTCTGTAGAGCCACAGTGTGAGAAAAGCAATAGTTCTCTTTTTAAAAAATAAGCTTCTGGGCACCTGGGTGGCTCAGTGGGTTAAGCCTCTACCTTCAGCTCAGTTCATGATCTTGGGGTCCTGGGATTGAGCCCTGCATCGGGCTCTCTGCTCAGCACAGAGCCGACATTGCCCCCTACCCACTCCCCGGCCTGCCTCTCTGCCTACTTGTGATCTCTGTCAAATAAATAAATAAAATCTTAAAAAAATAAAAATAAGTTTTTAATTTTAGAATACATTTTGACTAACAGAGAAGTTCTAAAGATAGTAGAGTTCTAGCATGTATACCCTTTCCCCAGTTTTCCCTAATGTTAACATCTTATATTACTGTGATACCTTTGTCACACTAAGAAAACAACATTGTATGGCTATCATCTGAACTCCAGATTTTATCTGGATTTCACTCTTTTCCCCCTGATACCTGCTATGGATCCCAGGACCCCCTGCAGGATACCACATTACATTTAGTTGTCATGTCTCAGGCTCCTCAGTGTCTCCATCTTTCCTAGTTCTTGATGATCTTTACAGTTTATGGGGAATGTTTTGTAGAATGTCCCCTCCATGGGTTTCTCTAACGTCTTTCCCATGGTTGGACTGTGGTTAAGGTTTTGGGGAAAAGACCAGGGAGGTGAATTCCCATGACATCATATGAAGGTGGCATGCTATCTTCATCATTTGTTAATGTAATGTTAGCCTTAATCACCTGGCCAAGGTAATGCTTGCCAGGGTTCCCCACTATGAAGTTCCTTCTTCTCCCTGCTATAGTTGCTCTCTCTTTGGAAGCAAGTCACCCCGCATAGCCCACACTCAAATGTGAGGGGCGATTTAAGCTCCACCTCCTGGAAAGAAAAGAATCCACATAAATGACATGAGATTCTTCCGTGAGATAGAGTCCTCTCTTCTCCCTCATTCGTCTACCTACTACATCATTTATTTATATCGGTACAGAGTTGGGATGCTTATTTTATGGTTTTTATCATCCAATACTATGGTATTTATTTTGTTGCTTAAATTGTTCCAGCTTTGGCCATTAGGAGCTCTTTCACCTTCATTCCTTGGACAGGACCCATCCTTGTATTCTCTGAGCACCACCTTAATTTCTGGTACTCGATGTTGCTTCTGGCCCCAGCTCTAGAATCAGCCATTTCTCCAAGGAGCCCTGGTTCTTTTTTTTCTTTCTTTTTTCTTTTTCTTTTTAGAGAACGGTGTCAGAACCCAAGATCTGGGCACTGGGTCATAGTTCTTTTCTTAAAGGCATAATTATTGAAGTTTTAGCAGCTATTAATATACCAATACATCAGTGTATGCCTACTATTTAGCTAAAGGAAGAGTTTTGTTTCATGTATTGGATACATTCATCAGGGCTTTCTGTTTTGTATTATTTAAGTTCTGTTTACAGTATTATTCTGAATTCTTATGAGATATGGAATATTATATTACAGTGAGCATTGTCTTGGTAGCAAACAACAACTGGTTTTTAAAAGAACTCATCTCTGGATTGATTTTCTCCCAGCAGAGTTGCACAATGGCTGTTAAGCTATGCAGAACTCACTGGGTTGAGGAGCCCTGTTACAGAGGTACAGGTACATTCATTTGGTGAATTTATTATATTTAGAGTTAGGTTCCCTTATTCTTCTGCTGATTCATCAATGCACTAGGAACTGATCTATCTTTCCTGAGTGGGTTTATGTTATTCAAGTTTGAAAAATTGATATAGCTCTATTAATTCTGAGTTATTCATTTATAGTAAGAAAAGCAATAGTAAGCAAACTAAAATGCTTACATCAGTAGAATCTTACTCATTAAATGAGATATTTAGGAAGCAAAATTACAGTCAACCTTTCCTGGTAAGCAGAGATTAAAACGAGGGGAGTTTCAAAATTTACATATTGAATGACATGCTGTCAAAGTAGCCTAATTTGTTTTCTCCTTGACAAGACACCTCTATCTCTAGAAATAGAAAACTCTAAATGGGCATAGCCTACTTTCTGGCTGACCAGCCCTTCATTGTTCCTCTGCAAGCTGGCAATTCTGTCTCCTTTTCGCAATTACTTACTGAACGTGGTACAATGGATGTGTGTCATTTTCTCAATGCAAAATTTCGCTCTTACTCCAGTTATAATTTTTCTGAAAATAACTGCCTCATTAACCTTAATTCAAGATTTTGGTATTTGCAAATTCTTCAGTTACACATTAAAAAAAAGAAAAATATATTATTTTGGGGTTTACTTCTATGAAAGGCTTAAGCACAGATATTGCATATGGATTTCACTACTTTAATCCAGATGGAGTGACTTTTTAAAAAAAATTCCTAATTACATTCCCCAACTCCTTACCTGGTGCTTTTATGCTCCTTTTCCTGGGAGAGGCATTTTTCTGTTGTCACCATGTAATTGTGTTAAGTCGGATAAATTACTTAACTTCCATAATCTCCTGTTTCCTTATCTGTAGAATGAGGAAAAGTAATAGCACTTCAGAAGGTTGTTGTATGGCTTAAACAAGATAAAACATATCAATCTCTAAAAAAACAACAACATTGGTGAATAGTAAGCATTTAATAAAGGTTAGCTACCTTAAATAACTAACAATATCCCAAACAACAGCTTACAGATACAGCCAAAATTCACATGCTGCAGCAACAATCTGTTCTGACTCAGTGCTGGCCTCTGAAAGTGGTATGGGTGAGCTACAGTTATTTAGTGAATAGAGATATGTCAGGCTCAAATATTCATCTTGGAAGCAGAATTGTCTGTTTAAATCATCATTGTTGTATAGATGCAGCAATTAATTGCTAAACTTTTAAAAATTCAAAACCCACAAAAACCAAGAGTAGTTTTTCATGAACATAATTCTTGTTCAATGAAAGTGTCTGATAAGGGTTGCCCATTGTGAATTGTGTCCATTATGATATTTTTATGTTAGAAGAAAGCATTTATATTAATAAACTAATAAATATGTGTGTCTATTACCATTTTAACCTCATCATTTAAGTCTTATAAGTTGGCTTTTTTGAGGCAGCTCTGTTTGGAAATTAAATGACTAGCCTACAAAGCAATGGGAGTCATAGTTTAAAATGGCTTTCCCTTATTGCTGTGTCATAAATGCCGGACTGTAATAAGGAAAGCCTTGACAGAAGGTCATCTGCTTGGATTATTGTACACATGGTGGTCTGTCATTTAGGTTCTCTGGAGAACAAAGGAGAAGACTGTTGTGCATCATATTAGCATGTGTTAATACGAATATCTCTCTATAAAGAGATATTTACCAAAGATTATGTTCAATGTCCATGAGTCTCTCAGTGGATCTTGAATTTCATCTGTTTCATTAAGCTCTTAGAATTATTAGTGCTCCAGAAAGACCCACCCAAGTGAAATCACCAGTGTCTCCTCCTTGTAGAGTGGACTGTATCTCAGAGGCACATCTGTTCCAAAGACCAGGAGTTATATGGCATGCAGCTGAGTCCTACAATTAAAAATTACTCATGAGAAATGAGTAAACTGAGAAAAAGTGTGTGTGTGGTACTCGCGCCTGTGCTTGGGGGGCAGGGGTAGAAGGCCGGGGCGTCCGCAGCCCGGCTGGGCAGGCCTGTTGTCCCCGGTTCCTTCTTCATCTCCCCTGCTTACCTGGCTCTGGCAGAAGCCGCAGCAGCTAGGCCCGGGTGGAAAGCGGCGGCGACCGCGGAAGGACGCGGCCAGAGTGCAGCAGGGCCATGGTGGGCGGCAAGAAGGCAGTGGGTAGCTGCAGGAAGGAGCGCAGGGCCAGCGGACGCAGACACAGAGGCGCGGGCTCCAGCTGAAGGTATGATAATAACCATAGCTACTGAGAGGAGTCAAGTTGGCGGAGAAGTAGCAGGCTGAGAGGACATCATGCAGCAGGAGATCAACTAGATAGCCTATCAAACCATTCCGAACACCTACGAACCCAACAGGAGATCGAAAAGAAGAAAAACAACAATTCTAGAAACAGAAAATCGACCACTTTCTAAAAGGTAGGACCAGTGGAGAAGTGAATCCAACGCGTCGGGAAGATAGACCCCAGGGGGAGGGGACGGCTCCCGGCAAGTGGCGGAAAAATGGAGCACAAAATCAGGACTTTTAAAAGTCTGCTCCAGGGAGGAACATCACTCCAGAGGCTAAACTGAGGTGAAGACCTTGCGGGGACAGCATGGACTCAGGTCCCACAGGGTCACAGAAAGATTGGGGGTGTCTGAGTGTTGCAGAGCTCACAGGTATTAGAGCAGGGAAGCCGGCTGCGGAGACAGAGCCGAGGTTTCCTAGAGCCATGGTCTGTGACACGGGCTGGTGCTCTGTGACAAGGGCCGGTGCTCTGTGCGAGGGATCCCCACAAGATCCGGGGAGACTCCGACCCGGGAGAGCTCAGGGATCTACGGGGTTCGGAGACTCCAGGTGGGACTCTGCCAGAGACAGAGACGCTTGGTCACAGGCTGGGTGAGCTTGGAGCACTCCCAGCAGCCAATGAGATGGGACTGATTACGCACAATTTTCTCCATGCGTGGCTGGAGGCTGGGGAGATGGGAGTGATTAAACGCTTTTCTCTGAAGGCGCACTGAAGACTGGGGTCCCTAGCTCTCAGGCTCCTCCGAACCGGAGATTGGGAGGCCGCCATTTTCATTCCCGTCCCCCAGAACTCTAGGGAAAGCATTCAGGGAACAAAAGCTCCTGAAAGCGAACCTGAGAGGATTACTTAGCCTGGCCCCTGGTAAGAGCGGTGCAATTCTGCCTGGGGCAGAGACACTTGAAAATCACTACAACAGGCCCCTCCCCCAGAAGATCAACAAGAAATCCAGCCAAGACCAAGTTCACTTGACAAGGAGAACAGCGGATTCTTGTCTGGACAAAATGACAAGGCGGAAAAACTCACCACAAAAAAAAGAACAGGAGGCAGTACCAAAGGCTAGGGACCTAGTCAATACAGACATTGGTAATATGTCAGATCTGGAATTCAGGACGATGATTCTCAAGGTTCTAGCCGGGCTCAAAAAAGGCATAGAAGATATTAGAGAAACCCTGTCAGGAGAAATAAAAGCCCTTTCTGGAGAAATAAAAGAACTAAAATCTAATCAAGTTGAAATAAAAAAAGCTATTGATGAGGTGCAATAAAAAATGGAGGCTCTTACTGCTAGGATAAATGAGGCAGAAGGAAGAATTAGTGATATAGAAGACCAAATGACAGAGAATAAAGAAGCTGAGGAAAAGAGAGACAAACAACTACTGGACCACGAGGGGAGAATTCGAGAGATAAGTGATACCATAAGACGAAACAACATTAGAATAACTGGGATTCCAGAAGAAGAAGAAAGAGAGAGAGGAGCAGAAGGTATATTGGAGAGAATTATTGTAGAGAATTTCCTTAATATAGCAAAGGGAACAAGAATCAAAATCCAGGAGGTGCAGAGGATTGCCCTCAAAATCAATAGGAATAGGTCCACACCCTGTCATCTAATAGTAAAATTTACAAGTTTTAGTGACAAAGAGAAAATCCTGAAAGCAGCACGGGACAAGAAGTCTGTAACATACAATGGTAAAAATATTAGATTGGCAGCAGACTTATCCACAGAGACCTGGCAGGCCAGAAAGAACTGGCATGATATATTCAGAGCACTAAACGAGACAAACATGCAGCCAAGAATACTTTATCCAGCTAGGTTATCATTGAAAATAGAAGGAGAGATAAAAAGCTTCCAGGACAAACCAAAACTGAAAGAATTTGTAAACACCAAACCAGCTCTACAGGAAATATTGAAAGGGGTCCTCTAAGCAAAGAGAGTCCCTAAAAGTATTATCAGGAAGGAACAGAGACAATATACAGTAACAATCACCTTACAGGCAATACAATGGCACTAAATTCATATCTCTCAATAGTTACCCTGAACGTAAATGGGCTAAATGCCCCAATCAAAAGACACAGGGTTTCAGAATGGATAAAAAAACAAAACCCATCCATATGCTGCCTACAAGAAACTCATTTTAGACCTGAAGACACCTCCAGATTGAAAGTGAGGGGGTGGAAAACAATTTACCATGCTAATGGACATCAGAAGAAAGCTGGGGTGGCAATCCTTATATCAGATCAATTAGAATTTAAGCCAAAGACTATACTAAGAGATGAGGAAGGACACTATATCATACTCAAAGGGTCTGTCCAACAAGGAGATCTAACAATTTTAAATATCTATGCCCCTAACATGGGAGCAGCCAACTATATAAACCAATTAATAACAAAATCAAAGAAACACATTGACAAGAATACAATAATAGTTGGAGACTTTAACACACCCCTCACTGAAATGGACAGATCATCCAAGCAAAAGATCAACAAGGAAATAAAGGTCTTAAATGACACCCTGGAGCAGATGGACATCACAGATATATCCAGAACATTCCATCCCAAAGCAACAGAATACACATTCTTCTCTAGTGCCCATGGAACATTCTCCAGAGTAGATCACATCCTGGGTCATGAATCAGGTCTCAACAGGTATCAAAAGATTGGGATCATTCCCTGCATATTTTCAGACCACAATGCTCTGAAGCTAGAACTCAATCACAAGAGGAAATTTGGAAAGAGCACAAATACATGGAGACTCAACAGCATCCTTCTAAAGAATGAATGGGTCAAGAGGGAAATTAAAGAAGAATTGAAAAAAACCATGGAAAAAAATGATAATGAAAACACAACGGTCCAAAATCTGTGGGACACAGCAAAGGCAGTCCTGAGGGGAAAATATATAGCGATACAAGCCTATCTCAAGAAACAGGAAAGGTCTCACATACACAACCTAACCCTACACTTAAAGGAGCTCGAGAAAGAACAACAAAGAAAGCCTAAACCCAGCAGGAGAAGAGAAATCATAAAGATCAAAGCAGAAATCAATGAAATAGAAACCAAAAAAACAATAGAACAAATCAATGAAACTAGGAGCTGGTTCTTTGAAAGAATTAATAAGATTGATAAACCCCTGGCCAGACTTATCCAAAAGAAAAGAGAAAGGACCCAAATAAATAAAATCATGAATGAAAGAGGAGAGATCACAACCAACACCAAAGAAATACAAACAATCATAAGAACATATTATGA
>RCUC01112373.1:0-60191 GCA_003697995.1 Taxidea taxus jeffersonii | reverse complement strand
GTGTGTGTGTGTGTGTGTGTGTGTTCTCTTGTATACCATAATTTGGAGTAATAGGAGGTGAACTTGTTGTCATAATCTGATTATGTTAGATATTACAAAGGGATTTATTTTTCTGAGCACTGCTTTATGCATTTACCTTTTCTTTCACTTTATTTTCATAAATTCACCACATTGTCAGTATAGAAATCTTCTCAACAATTGGTATGAGGATTCTGCACTTTTCTTTTTGTCTTTGAGCAGAAAAATGCCAACGTGTGCTTCCTAAATAACCCCTAAGTGTTCCATGCAAGGTGTTGGCAGACAGACATCGCAGATCTACTAATCCTCTCCCCCTCGCCTTTGGCCCAAGTTATTTTTCTGTTGAATGTACAACTCTTCAGAATTGTTTGTGTGAATTTTAAAGACGAAATGGCCGTGGTGCAAAGAGGTGTGTGATTATTAAAGCAAAGTATTTTCTAATTCTTTTGTCTCCACTTCCTGCTTCCAATGGCTGACACTAATTTAAATAATAAATAAGCTCCATGGTTACCTTTTGCTCTATTCCATGCTAAACATCAGCACCTGATCTGGTTTCCGGCATTATTGCAAAGACATTTAAGTGTACAGTATAAGATTGTACTTGATTTATTAAAGTAATGAATTAGTTTTATTGTGGGTGATTAAATGTATTTTACTTTTTAAAGCACAAGAACTAGGAAAGAAGAGCATCGTTACAATCTGAAAATAACTAGAAAGATAAGTTCATTAACTTGCCTACACTTGTGCATCATAAAAACCTTGTTAAAAATTACTCCCTAGCCTGCTGTATTAGCTTCTTTATGAGGTAATTTCTTCATACAGTAATAAGATTTTTCTTTTACTCTCCAGTGCATATTAAACCCACTAATCTTCTTTTATAAACTATAGTTTCAGCCACTTTCTCAATTTACTCACTTTAAAGATACACTTCTATTAATATTAAAGGTAGCAAATGCAGATATGAACTTTGCAAAACATGCTTTCAGATTTATGGCACAATCTTTTAACAGTGTACTGGAATAGCACAAAAGGGAAAAGGCAGTAAATGTCGAGTATGTCTCATGGCAAACCAAACAATCTCAGTCCCCATAGAATTAATTTCCCACCCCATTCATTATGTGAATGAACCGTAGACATATTTTCTGCTTTCAGCAAATAAAAACAGAATGGAAAGACTCTGTTCATTGAAAGAAATATAATAAAATCTTGCCCAGGAACCACATAGTCGTCAGCGATCTGATTGATATCGATTTTTGGTGTCCTGGGGAAAGGACAACTGGTAGCCATTTCTACCTGTGGGTTGAGCTCTAAGGGTCAAAATTTTCATTCTGCATCCAGAATCAAATAAGTTGTGTAGGAGGTGGAAAATTCAGTCTTTCCATGATCGAATTCCAGTTATGGTTATATCCCTTGTTCCTATAATTCTTCTAAAATATCCAATATTTTAAACAGCTTATTATTTAACAATGGCAATAAGTAATTAAGCTAATACTGGGGCTTCAAGCTTCCTCAGATGGGTAATCCATCTTGGAAATAAGTCAAATTGTCATAGAAATCTATTTTACTTTATCTTTTTTAAGATATTTTTTTAAAAAGACTTTTATTTATTTGACAGAAAGAAACACAGTGAGAGATGGAATACAAGCAGGGGGAGTGGGAGAGGAAGAAGCAGGCTTCCCACTGAACGAGGAGTCCAGTGTGGGGCTCAATCCCAGGACCAGTGACCTGAGTTGAAGGCAGACCCCCAATGACTGAGCCACCCAGGCGCCCCTAGAAATCTATTTTAAAAGAGAATGCAGAAAGAGCTGCTTGACGTTTTTCCTTCCCCTTGACTTTAAAGTGAAAAATAAGACCTTCCCTATTGCTCAGTAGTTGGACTTATGTTGTTCACTGAATAACAGAGATTCAAAATTTCTTGTTTGTGTGCAGAACTGGGAAAGGCCATTTGAAATATATGAAAAAGGCAAAATTGCTCACATATGAAGTTTCTCACAGATCAACAAAAACTAGAGAAACACCTCAGTAGAAAAAAAGAAATTTGAATTGAAGAGACTATACAAAAGAATGACTATAATGGGCCAATAAATATCTGAAGAAAAAAGTTCAACCTTTCCACTAGTTAAAAATACAGATTAGAAATTTAAACTTTTTTCCAACATCAGATTGACAAAGATTAAAAATAATGGAAATAACTTATGGTTCACTGTTTGGGAAAACAGAACTCTTCTATGTTGCTCATGATACAATCTTTTGAGAAACTTTGAACAATATGTAAGAAAAATAAAAACAGAAAACTAAACATGCATAATAGTTACCCTGCTCCCTAGGGATGCATTTGGATATATATAGAAGATGATGGTGAGAGAGAAAAAAAATTGGTAACAATGCAACGTTCACCAATACTTCCGTAATTATGATACATTTGAAAATATGGAATATATTCAGCCATTATTTTATTGGCCAACATTGAAGGATTTTTATTACATAGTAAGTAGAAAACAAATGGTCAAATAGCACACATTGTATAGTGTGGGCTTTTTTTCAAAAGTACAAATATATAAATATGCATGTTCATTAAAAAAAAGAATATATACTAAAATGCTAGCAATGGTTATTGCTGGGAAACAGAATAATGGGTTGTAAATAGCCTGAGCTGGTTTTCGTTAACTTTCTGCTCTTCCCTTTTCTTTCCACCTCTTTTTTTTTTTTTAAAGATTTTATTTATTTATTTGACAGACAGAGATCACAAGTAGGCAGAGAGGCAGGCAGAGAGAGAGGGGGAAGCAGGCTCCCTGCTGATCCCAGGACCCTGGGATTATGACCTGAGCCGAAAGCAGAGGCTTTAACCCACTGAGCCACCCAGGCGCCCCTTCTTTCCACCTCTTAACCACATTGAATAAATAAATGCTTGGAAGGCAACTTCCATCTTCTATGGAATATATGATTACTGACACAAGAAATTAAAGTTCAGATACATCTTTAACTTTTGTAGGTAACACAAATCATTCAGCCATATGTAAACATACATATGATAGAATAATAACATACAGATGAGGTCTCTTACATTTAATAGATACTCAATAAATAATGCGTCAATAATGTTAAAGATAAATGAATTTAGGTTAATATTAAGTTAACATTTATGCCATTTTTATCGAGTTAGCAGATTAAGATCATAAGTAATTATTTCCTCTTTTTTCAAAATTTTCAATATGCTCTTTATAGATTTTGGATACTAGCCCTTTCAGAGAAAGACAACTATCATATGATCTCCCTGATATGAGGAAGTGGAGATGCAACGGGGGGTGGGGGTTAAGGGGGTAGGAAAAGAAAAAATGAAACAAGATGGTATCGGGAGGGAGACAAACCAAAAGAGACTCTTAATGTCATAAAACAAACTGAGAGGGGTGGGGAGAGAGGGGGGTTGGGAGAGGGTGGTGGGGTTACATTATATGTTTAAATAAAAAAAAATTAAAAAAGAAAAAAGAATAAAAAAAGAAAAAAATTTTCAATATGCTATTACAAGTTAGAATTTATAACATTTTAAAGTCTCTAAAATTCTTATACATATTAAATCTAACACTACAGAAGTTGGCAAACTATCATTTATGCATCTAAAATAAAAACATGAAGTAAATTTTAAGTAAGATTCCTTCAAATTTGCTTCTTTTGTGTATGTATGTGTATGTGTGTGTGATTGTTTTAAAAAGAAATTATAAGGCCTTTTTTAGATAGCCAAATAACTATCTTAATTACTACATTCTATGGAGAGATACTTTATAGTTGAAATGCTTACATTTTTTAAAAAATAGGAATTTGTATCTTTATTTTTATATTTATCTCATAGAGTTTTACATTCTCATATTCTTCCCTCTTGCTCTCTACTTTCATTTCTTCTTCAGGCTAATTTGTTGTTCAGTCCTACAACCAATCACATAAGTCTTCCTCCCTGGTGTATTTTCTTGAGAGAGAGAGAGAGGTTTGTGTACATGTGTGACTTTCCCTGGAGTTGCTGTCATCTTTTCTTGGACCAGCTGTTACATTTCTCTTCAGTATTTCTATAAATCTGCATTCTACTTTAGAATTCCTTCTTTCATTTATGTCCCATATTCTGAATGAGCAGATTACCCCAGCATGAACATCCCAACACAATTTCTTTGGACTCTTCCGTTTAGCCAGGTGTGACTTGGTTCTTTCTGCAAGACGATCAGGAAAGGAGCTTTCTCTGAGATGGTCCTATCAAGAATCCACATTTTGTAGGCCTCCCTTCAACAAAAAAGGTAGTTTGGTCAAAAATAAACTAAAATAGAAGCCAGTGCTAGAAGTTAAAGATGAAAAAACACAGATGAGGAAAATTCAAAGGTTATGCATGGTTGATAAAAATTATAGAAACTTTGAGCTCTACCAGTGGGAATACAAAGCATAAACCAGTGTGGAGACTTCTAGACCTTTGTTCTATTTCTAGCCACTTGTGCCTCACACATAATAGGCTATCAGTTAGTATTTGTGGAACAAGTAAATAAGTGATGGAGGGTGGGCTGGCCACTCTGATTCAGAGATTTAAACACTGAAAGAAGCAATCAATCCTCCTTACATCCTTTTTTCTCAAGAGAAATTTAACACTGTTTCATCACAGTCACTGTTCTTGTATCTGGTCTTAATAAAAAATATATTTTAATAGTCTCAGAATCCATTACATTTGGCTATCATACACTACTTCCACCTGCAGCCTTTACACAGGCTTTAAATAAGCCTTTTCTGATTAAAGAAGGACAGACCAGGTTGGCATCATTAATATGAACTGTTCCTCCCTTCTGAGTACATATGTTGCTCCTAATGACAGATGGGAGCATTGGCTGGTTACACAGACTGCAAAGACTGAGGATTATAGGGCAAAAGGGATGCTAAAATAATAAAAGACCGGCTCTGGTATTGAAAGCAAGTGCGGAAGGAATTTCTTCATCCTTGCTTGCCACTGGCCCCAACAAGGGAATTGGGGGGCAGGGGTGGGGGTTGCTCTGTGGCAGATTTGTTGACCAGCACACATTATAAGCAGACTGTAATGGTGGGCTAGGCCTTATTTGTCTAAGACATTAAAGTTACCCTTTTTTACTTAAGTGTTTTATTCTGGCATTTTGGAAAGATACATGATGCCAAACAGAATATTTATAACAAACCTTTTAAGATGTATTCTCATCTATTTTTGCCCTCAAAGGTCATTTCATAAAAGAGATCAAAAGGCAGCTTCTTCCAGGCCAGCTCAGTGGGTGGCCAGAAACAGATTAAGTACTAACAGAGCCCGGAAGAAGTACAAATCTGTAGGACTTGTTTTACACAGTTCCATAATATATTGTCTCGATTACTATGCCACATAATTACATATATGAAGTAGTTTAATTATAACTGATATAATGAAAAAGCATTAGAAATGATCTTGAAACAAGCTTACCAAATGGGCTTCCTGTGACTAGCTAAATCCTTTACTGGTGGTAATTTGTTTATGCAGTAATTTAAAGATTTTCAGGAACCCTTCCATCATTTGGGGGTTAAACTCTATGCAAAAGAATAGTTTCTATCTTTCCAATCGCTAAAATTCTACTGTTGAGAAAATCTGAACTTTTGGTTTATTTATTCTCCAGACCAGTACAGATTGAGTAGCTAAAGGTTTGAATTTGAAGTTTGTATTCTCCCCATTTTTTATATCTTGTTATTTTGTACGTCCATTCGGTCAGCACTACTGTGTATCATCAATGTGCAAGACACTATGCTAGACTTTTTTGGTATACAAAGGTGAAAAGGACATGGTAACTAAACCAAGAGGAGAATCACACATGTCAAAAAATAAAACAAAACAAAACAAAAATGTAAAATATCTCTTGCAATCTGAAGAATGTTAAAAAGAGGTGCCTAGAAAGTACAGTGACAGCTCAAAGGACATGTGCAACTCCACCAAGAGGTGCAGAGAAGGCTTAAATTCAGTTAGAGTAAGTCTAAACAAGTGAACTGCCATTTATCAAGATAATGGCCAGGTTTCCAAAGGAGGAAGAAGAAAAAAGACTATTTGGAGGGAAAGGAAACAATATGTGCACAGGTAAAATAGGGAACTCAAAGAAGTGGATGTAGGTAGATTGAGGGCATAGAAAGGGAACAAGGAAAATCAGGATAAGCAAATAGATAGAACTCAGGTCAGAAACAACTCTCCTTCTTTATAAAGAGCCACCAACCAAGTAAGAAGAGGGGTGATATGAGCTGTGATACAGACAAATAGGTGAGAATGTATTGGAGAACAATGGAAAAGAAACACGAGGTGGAGAGAACGTTTATGTATGCTTCAGTCCTTCGGGAGAGGGGTGATTAGGTGATGAGCTTAGAGAGCAGGGGAGGAAGGAATAGATCTGAAAGGGATTCTGGATGAAGAAGCAAAAGGACTTAGCAGGTTTTGTGAGTACCCTCTCCAGGATGGCTGAGTGGGTGGGTTTTAGTGCCAATGACCACTGATGGAAAATCAGAGTGAGGCACAGATAAAAAAAGCATAACACTATTAGAATCAGCTTTGTTGGACAAAATGACTCATTATGTTAACAATACATTGCCAGGATCGGGTATAATGTGATTCATGCATATGTGTGGCTGAAATCGAGAAATCCATACAGGACCCAAGTGTATGGGAGAGTAGAGATTCAGTGACATCTGTGGCAGAATAATGTTCATCCAAAGACGTCCATGCCCAAATCCCCAGAACCTGCAAATATGTTGTTTGCCCGGGGAAAAAATGTTTTGCTGATGTGATCAAGGTTAAGAATGTTGAGATGGGGAGATAGCAGGTGAATTCAATCTAATCACACAAGTCTGAAAAAATGAAGAAAAAGGCAGGAAAGTGGGCCACAGAGATTCGATAAAAGAAGGACCTTACTTGCCATTGTAGACTTTGAAGATGGAGGGAAGGGAGCCACGAGCCAATGAATACAGATGTCCTCTAGAAGACGGGAACACTCCTCAGCTGACAGCTTGAAGGAAACTAGGATCTCAGGCCTATGGAATCAATGAACTGAATTTGCCAACAACCTGAATAAACAGGTAACAGATTCTCCCTTAGAGCCTCCAGAAACACTGTTTGCCAACACTTTGATTTTAGTCTAGTGGGATCCATAACAGAATTCTGACTCACAGAACTTTAAAATACTACATTGTGAACAAACAAACAAATAAATAAATATAAAATACGTTGTGTTATTTAAATGCATGCATTTGCTGTAATTTTGTTACAGTAGCAATAGACCAATTTACCAACTTAGAACACAGGATGCAGGAAAATTATGAGAGAAGTGGCTCAGGTGGTGGTAGTAAAAATTTTGAGTCACAAAGCAGAATTGCAAAAGCATTTTCCTCTCCATTGTAAATAGCCAAATACAGAATTTTTCCATGTACTTAACTGGGGAGTAACCAGGTTTGTCTTCCTAAGGCACTTCTCTTAATATCACTTGGAAAACTTTGTTAATATAAAATATTAGAATAATATAGCACTGATTATAAATATTTTATTTATTTACATCTACCTCATTACCAGTAGACAGAATTATCTAACAAAAATATGTAATGGAATAAAATTTAATGTGTTGTCAGGGATCTTTTGCTTGCAAGTAAAAGAAAGCAACAAGAAGTAATAATCTACAAAGAATTTATTATAAGGATTTGAGAATGGCCCAGAGAATTTAAGGACAGGAATGCTGCTCTGCCTCAGGACCAAATGGACATGAAACCAAATGTGGCCGGCACATTCCCCAAGTGTTTAACAGTGGTCTTGCCCAGTATTAGTTCCACCCTGCTCTCTCACTATTGACAGCCTTCCTTTGTTCTTGAGCTACAAGGTAGCACAAGGTCATCAAGTGCACCAAGTTTTAATTTTATTAGAGGTCCCTGAAGAAAGATTGACTTGGTTTCTCTCTGCCTCAAGTCTAAACCAAAGAAAAGAGACTCATGTGGTCCAGGTTAGGTCAGAGCCCAATCACCTGTGGCCAAGGGAGTTATGTCAGGTTAAGTAGATCCATGAGACTGTGGGAAAAGGAAATTTCCACCTAAGGGATGCTAGTCAAGTCAGTTTCTGATATAACCACTGTAAACAGAGATAGAGTATAAAATAGAAAATAAAGACAGAATAGTATAACAAAGCCCGTGTTAACATTGATACACAAAATTGCAGATTGGAAGGTCTTAGGCAATTGTTAAAGGGGGTTGTATATTTGTTTCTAAGCTTTATAAAGAACTAAAGGTAAAGACATAACTCAAAAGTCACCACTTCTCTAAGGTAAAAGCACCCAATAGTTAAGGAAAAGCAAATTCTCTTGGGCATTTAGGTTTGAGAAAAATTTCCCAGAATGGATTCTTTGTGGGATATAATGGGCAATATCCTAAAAAGCCTTTATAAGGTACAACTGGAAACGTACATTCAGCTGTTTCTAATGGACTCTTCACTGCAGCCAATGCCAGGGACATCAGCGATATTTGCTGACTGGCCACCTGTTAATTGACTGAAAGCATTAAATTTATCTAGTAAGTCTAATCATTGTTTCTAATTTTGAAATTAAAACATATGTTTATCATAGAGTCCAACTAATCTTCTGTTAATATTTATTATGCATGTTGAAAATATCAATTTCATATGAAGGTAAAATCTCATTATATTAATCCGATTTGTATGAAAACCAATGGTGTGTTGGTCAATGTTTAACAACCAGTTCTAAGTGGTGTTGAGGTGGGAGGGTTGAATGGTGCCTTACTTTGTAGAGTTCATTGATGTCTACATTGTAAATACTTTTTTTTTTTTTACAGATTTTATTACGTATTTATTTGACAGAGAGAGAGCACAAGCAGCAGGCAGAGGGAGAGGGAGAAGCAGGCTGAGCAGGGAGCCTGATGTGCGGCTTGATCCCAGGGCCCTGGGATCATGACCTGAGCCAAACGCAGATGCTTAAGGACTGAGCCACCCAGGCACCCCTATATTATAAAAACTCTTACATTTAACCAATTTCAAGTGAGCAGTGGGATAGCACTGAACGTGGAGTTGGAAAGAAATGTGCAACAGCCCACCATTATATAGTATTTCTACCACACCGATACAATAAACATAAAAAACTCAAGACATAGGAAATAGTAAAAAGTGGCAAATAATTAGGATGTGTTTAATTTTTAGTATTTGTTAACCAATTTATTTGTAGGTATATCATTTAAATTTGATAATGGCTGGATTTAACAACTAGTTCTCAAAGTTCTTGAACATGTAGCAGTCAGCTCTTACAAAGTCGTACAGGCCAGCTCTAGGACAATACTGGAAAACCAACATCGAATAATTGTTTTCTAAAATGATAAATCCATTAAGACATGCAATATGGACCACACTTGGCTATAACGTAGTGGAATCAGCAAACAGTACTGAGAACATTCTTTTTAAGCTGTTTTGTCCCAGTACAAGAATAAACATCTACTTTATTGTAGCAGGTGCCTTCCAAGCAAGCCGTTTTGGGTCAGCTGTTAACAGTTGTGAGCAGTGGGGCAGTTTTTGTTTTGATGGTCTATAAACCAACTGAATTTGATCCAGTCTGAATGTACTTCAACATTCACTCAGAGTCTCTAGATTTTATTACCTGATTCACTATTTTAGTTTAATAATAAAAGCTACTTTACTATTTTAAGTCACCCAGGAAATACACCCTTCTGAAACCTCCATTTATGCTAACTCTTTCCTCCCAAATGAATATATTTTTGAGACAACATTTGGAAAATATGGGATTTCTTAGGAAAATAGCTATTTGATAGTAGCTTAACACACTATATATAAAACATGTAAAATGTTTTCTTAGATGCCAAAGACTTAAATTTATCACATATAATAAACTAAAACAATGGGGTAAAATGCGAAGATGATCCATTTTTAGGAAAGAAATGTAAAATTGGCTGATGAAACAACTCTATAAAATACTCAAAACATACTAACAGATTAAAGCTTGTTACGTGTACATACTACACTGTTGTGCAAGTATATGGAGTTGTGGAAATTAAGCATCTTGTTCAGAGGTATAAAAACAGGAGGGAAAAAACGCCATACCAGAACCAAGAATGGAAAGATAAAGCTCAAGCTTATGGGAAAATTTCTGAAAGTTTGGTATGTGGCTGAAAAATTCGAGCTGTTGGGTGCCCTGAAGGGTAATATTTTGCACAGGTATAAACAGCTACTGTCCAAAGAATTATGTTCCTTTGTATTTTTGATAGTTTGATGAGATAGAAACAGGATAAAGAAGAGTGAAAACACGGTTGCCAGCAGAGAGTCAGAGCAGCATTTCCCAGGTACTAAGAGACATCATCGTAAAACTCTGGTGAATTTCCTCTCTCTGCTTTATTATTTATGATCAAGAGACAGGAATCAATGCAAAATCGTTTACATGTAAAAAGGAGAGAGTATGATAAAAAGGCTTTTTAAAAAATAAGTATTTATTTCGCTAAGCATAATACGCTCTAGTTCCATCCATGTCGTCGCAAATGGTAAGATTTCATTTCTTTTGATGGCTGCATAGTATTCCATCGTATATATATACCACATCTTCTTTATCCATTCATCTGTTGATGGACATCTAGGTTCTTTCCATAACTTGGCTATTGTGGACATTGCTGCTATAAACATTCGGGTACACGTGCCCCTTTGGATCACTACGTTTGTATCTTTAGGATAGATACCCAGTAGTGCAATTGCTGGGTCAACTGGAGAAAGACAACTACCACATGATCTCCCTGATATGAGGAAGTGGAGATGCAACGGGGGTGGGAATTAAGGTGGTAGGAAAAGTAAAAATGGAAGAAGATGGGATCGGGAGGGAGAAAAACCAAAAGAGACTCTTAATATCATAAAACAAACTGAGGGGCGTGGGGGGAAGAGGGGTTGGGTGAGGGTGGTGGGGTTACATCATATGTTTAAATAAAGCTTAAATAAAGTAAAAAAAAATGAAAAAAAAATAATAAGTATTTATTGATTTATTTTTAAAATATTATATTTATTTATTTATTTAAGCAAGCCCAATATGGGGCTGAAACTCATGACCCCAAGATCAAGAGTTACATGCTCTATCAACTGAGTCAGTTAGACACCCTAATAAAAAAAGGGTTTTGTATAAAATTTTCAGTTGCTAGAGACCCCATCATAGCCACTATTTTGTAGTGACCTCCTTTCTCCTATGTTTCACCCATGCTATAAAATAGAAAGCTATTTTATCACCACTCCTATGTTTCACCCATGCTATAAAATAGAAAGCTATAAAGTGAACACTGGAGTAAGACCAACTACATGCAAATCGCAGGTCTATCACTTACCAGTTGTATAAAATTAATATTTAAACTCTTTGTTTCCCCACTTATATGAGGGGGTTAGGAATAACTAATTCACAGGATTGTGGTGAAATTTTATTAATATGCCATTTAACAAATTAAATATATACAGATGTTTTGGACAGGGTTCAATAAACATCAGCAATTGTCATGATCCTAATCACAATCATCAACATCATTGTTATATTATTTCTACAAAAAGGAGAGCATAAGTTCACCTATATATACCACCTAAAATGTTGAGATGATGTCAGCTAAAACCGTTCTAAACTTGAAGCCTATGATGATTGTTTAGATAGTCCCCAGAGGAAAACTGTTAGGAGCTATCTATCAAAACAAAGAGTGGGTGGAATGACTCCACAAGAAGGATGCAGAAGATAAAAATCTTACAGCTGGACCTAATAGCCCAAGCTCCTGGCACTGCTCCCACATCTTAACCTTGTCTGACCTGGTGGAAAAAGGATCTGGGGAAGTTGCCCCCATAGCTTTGGGGAAACCACCCTAGATGGAGGAGTTTAATTGAACATTCCAAAACTTCCTAAAATTCCATGATGGGATCATGTCATCCTCACCCAAAGGGCCTAGGGCTGTTTTTTTGCCACCCAGGGAATATTTATTCCACCACTGTACGCCAAGAAACTGGCTTTAAACTACTCTTTTTTCCCATTCCCCAAAGGAGAAGCAATGTAGCTATCTAAAGAATGTAAATATATATATTTTTTAACTTTCTTTTTAACCTTAAAATCTGTAGGGGACAAGACTAGATATAGGGGGTAAAGTTTGATAGCTTTGATTGAACAACTGAAATTCTATTCACACTGAAAACAGTGTAGGGTGTGTGTGGGTGTGTGGGGGGGTGTGTGTATGTGTGTGTGTGTGTGTGTGTGTGTGTGTGTATTGTATACATATGTTTTGCTCAATGAATGGATCTAAACTAAAATAAAGGCCTAAAGAGAATGATCAACTTCAAACTGAAGAATAACCCTGGAAAGTGATTTGAAGCATTCTGAAAAGAAAATTATTAGATAAGCTAAATAAGATTAGAAGACATTTGTCCTTTAAAAAGGAAAATCCAGGGAAGCTTGCCTATATATGAAAAGATGGACCGAGAGTGATGCTGCACGTGTAAAACTCTGACAAGATCATAGTAAAGAAAGTCCAACCGGTTCTATACACAGACTCAGGGGAGGTGGATGGACTAAACCTGGGCTTGTATTCTCTTAGCTAAACATTCATGGAGAAAAAAACCATCAAAAAGAAAAGTAATCGGGGCACCTGGGTGGCTCCGTGAGTTGGGCCTCTGCCTTCAGCTCGGGTTGTGGTCCCGGGGTCCTGGGATCAAGCCCCGAGTTGGGCTCTCTGCTCTGCGGGGAGCCTGCTTCCTGCTCTCTCTCTGCCTAACTCTGCCTGCTTGTGATCTCTCTCTCTCTCTCTCTCTGTCAATTAAATAAATAAATAAATAATCAGTGAATCAGTGCCATGTAAAAATTGACCAATGTCATTGGCTTCTAAATGTGGCTAAATATAATTGCCCAAAAGGGACATGATTTTTTCTTATAATCATATTGTTGTATTATTTTTTCAAAATGTATTAAAGATCCTTGTCTCCAGATAAAAATTCTGCTTTTGGTCTTTTATCTAGAGTAAAATCTATAGCCTGTTGATTTTAAAACTAGGTTTTCAAACCAGTTCCCAGTTTCATCTTTATGGTTTAATAAGCTCTGCCCTGTGAATAGGTTCGCATCCGTCTATTTTGTTTACAGGAGGAGATCATTCACACTTCCTTACTTCCCAAAGAAATAACAGTGTAGACCATTCCTATCACCAGACTCAAATAACATCCTAACAGCTCAGCAAAAACCAAACACATAAGGTCTGGCGAACAGTACCACTGTGATCTTGGACAAAACTGACCTTCTACCTGGACAGATAAGTAGGACGTACATTAAGCCCATTTTAGTTAAAAGTGTTTCCTTGAATATCTTACTACTAAAACTGCCACCTGCTTTGAAACTTAGTTTTCTGAACCCACTTGTAGACGTATTAGCTTACCAATTTGGGATCTGAAGCCTTGGAGGCCTCATACCTAGCACCACAAGTATGGTGTTCCCTATTAAACTGTGAGAAACATATTTTTAAATTGCATGTTTTTCCCTATTCTCTCCAAATTAGTTTTGATAATTTGTTTTATTAAGAAATTACATATATATGTATATATACCTTCATATATCTTTAAATACATATCTTTATAAAATCATATATGTAATTTATATATAATTATATCATAATAAATATATATATATCTTTAAAATAGGGAAGCATATTGTATAGCTACAGAAGAAAAAATTTTAAGAAGGAAAAGATAACCTCTAGGCAGAAAATGAACCTAAGGCAATTTTTAAATATTACTATACAATTTGAGTCTTTCATGAATATCAATAATCTATTCTCTTTCTGAAAGCCAAATTCAGCAAAATCTTAGACAGTTGCAATTTAAGAACTACTAAATATTTTTACCTGGGTCTTTATTCCACTTAAAGAGAGTGAAAACTATCATGCCACCCAATCCATACAAATAACGAATTTGAAATGCTTATAAATGAAATTGTGGTCTGCAAGTTCTTTGAAGTCTCACTCATTCTATACACTTATGTTTGACTGGGCAGTGGACACTCAGCTAGTACTCCAGAAACCTAACTGAACTTAAATAAGCAGCCCAGGTGTTTGGCTTCACTTTGTTCTTTTCTTTTTTTGTCTACTCGTCAGAGGCTGCCCCAGGTTCTATGCTAAGTTCTGCATGTTCTACACTAAGCAGTCTAATATAATCTATTAAAACTATATCAAGGGGATGACTACAGCTGTTGACCAAACATTTTATTGTGGAAATTAAAAATGTAAAATTAAAACTATATAATTTTACAAGCTATCAATACTGTAGCCTGCAAAAATGTGGTCTGTCTTCCCCCTGAGTCATTTACTGCTCTGTAACTCATTTACACTTGTCCACTGTCTGCACATCTGGGGTGATATCCCCTTAGCACAGGTAGACTTAAGCCGATTCTTCCACCCACCCTTGTCTAGTTTCTCTTATAACCAAAGGCATATAATTCAAGGTGTCTGTCAGGAATGAATGAAGGTGGCCATTTGTTCTGGAAGTAGACAGGGTCACTAGACTCGGCCCTGTCCAAAAACCCAATTGCTATATAGTGGCACTAATTAGACATTACATTCATCAATCAATTGATAGATAGACAGACAGACAGAAATAGCTTTTATGGATATTGGCTGAGCTTCCAAAAAAGGTCTGCTTTTTAAGGAAGCAGACCACATTGTGTTCCTCAGTGTCGTCACACCAGGAGCCCAGAAAGAGAAAAAGAACAGTGGGAGTAAAGCACATTGGACATGCCAATAAATGGATGATAAATTATTAAAGCATGATTGGAAATATTGCCATTTTTCATAGCTGTCACTTTAAGTATAAAAGCATCAGCACATTAAACTAGTTACTGCTTTTTCATAATTGAGACTTTAGCTTCTAGCTGTGCCCTGCAGCTTTTCATTAATCACTAGGACTGAAGTTCAAGCTCAGTGACAGCTTAGAAGGCATTAAACGGTCGAAGTATTTTCCAGGTACAGTTAGGAAAGGCCTTTTAGTCCTATAATCCAGAGCTAATTGTTTTTCAAAGTCTCTAAACACAATCTACTCCTGGCGTTTCCAAGTGACAGAATTAGCTGCAAACTGGTTTTCTTTTTATCTTCCCAGGCTTTCTCTCTCGCTAAAATCTATTGAGAGGCCTATTGTTAGCTGCATAAAACAGGTGCAGAATGACTGTGATATGTAAAACTGTAACTGATACTTAACCAAGGAAACATTTATTAGATTGCCTCTGAAACAATACTTCCTGAATACTTATTCTAATCATACCATTTAATTTGTCGTAAAAGAAACAAGATGGCATGAAACTTTGCACACAGGCCGAGTTCACTTTTCTAATGGAAAAAAAAGACCCCATTGGATCTCTTAACAAATGCAACCGAATCTTCACCCGACATGAAGTAAGAAGGCGACTCCCCACATTTACACTTGAACTCCAAGATTCCCAGCATAAGCCCCTCTGTGGCTTTCGTTTGCCAATTTTTTTTTTCCTTTTCTGCAAAGTGTTGTACATCAGGTTTTAATGGATGTGCCAAAACATTCTTTCTTTTGTATAACAAATTATCAAGAGCATTGAGGTTCATTAATTATGTCATCTAATTGGATTGAGGCAGGTGCAAAATACCTCAGATGAAGTGGTCACTGGCAGGAAGGCCTAAGTGCAAGTTTTTCTATTAGAAACCAGCATGTCTCCAGACTCTTGGAATTACTTTGTACTTATTGATTAATGGCCATAATTTATTACAGTGCAGAAGATCTTGCATTGAGTTAAATGTGTGATTAATCAATTTTCCATCAAATTATGAACAGCAGACCAGTTGCCAGCAAGAAAATACCAAGTGCATTTTCCCATGGTGTAAATATATCAGGACTTCAGCTAATAACTGTCTATCACTTGCTTAATATTCCCTGTCACACTGACAAATGTCATCTCCTCAAATGGGCCACAGGTAGCAATGATGGAAAGACCACCAAACATGTTTTATAGCTGCCCTTCTTATATAATGAAATACTCTTTTAATCCATCTCAAAACAATTTATTAATGCAAAATTCATTTCTGCCTTCAGCTTGAAATACATCATTGTTAAGTCAACAATATTATATTAAACTGATAACTGATACTGAGGAAAGAAAACCTTAGGCAAGAGAGAGATGAATTTTGGACTTTCTGTGTACTGGAGTTCATTTTCAGTTCCCGTAAAAAATTCAGACACGTGACTAATTGTTGTCAACTCTAATCTGCTTTGAAAGCACAGCACATGTGTGGGGTGGGGCCACCACAGAGACCTGCTGATGGAAGAGAACACAGTTTGTTCCAAAGGTTAATTTCTTTGGTTAAATAACAGGTACTGTGAGGGTTCACTACACTAATTGGATCCTTTGAGCAAGGGTACTTTATCTTACAACTAAATTAGGTGGATGCTACCTGGGAAAAAGTACAAAATGCAGAGTGAAGCTGAGAGATACAAGCGCAGTACCTGAGCCAATCCCGTTTTGGGAAAACGAACTTGTATTAAAACCTATAGAAGTAAAAACTGATAAGATAAAGATTTAACTGCGATAAGTAAATGGCAGCACGATCAGTCACTGAGCCATCCCAACCCAGAAAGAGTACAGCAATACATAGAACTGTAAAGGAAGCTGAACCGATACTAAAGAAATGTCTTAAGGATGCTAGAGCAGGAGACTCGGGATCATTCGTCCTCTTCCTGGAGCGGGTAGATAAATGAGCTCAAGGTATGAAGCTTGCTGTGTGGATCCCAGTTGGTGGGACACCAGCTCTCTCTCTTAATGAGGTTAGATGCCTACCTCTATGAGGTTAGGTTACGTTAGAGCTTTCATGCTCTCTGTACGAGGACATGAACACTTGACCAAAGTCCCTGGAAGAAGTTCTCTGAGTGGCATACCTATGAGTCTCATCCTGATATTTTTAGGCACCCTGCTCTGAAGCTGGATTCTACTATACTTTATCTGAGATTAGAATGTTTTGGTCTCAAGCCCGTCTCTAAATACGGTGCAACTTGCCCTGTCTCAAGAAGGTTTGGTCTATTAGGGTGGTAGTTGGACCCGGTGTAAAGTTTTGCAAACACTTTCCCCATTGTCACACTCTCTTGAGCTGATGTCTCCAAACCTATTCTTCTCCAAGAGTAGTCACGCCCTCTCCTTAAATTTAGATTCCCTGGTGCAAGTAGAAAGAGAATAAAGTTACATCTAGAAGCTCTTTCTAGCCCCATTTCCATTTACTGTATGGTTTGGCTCACAGCGTCTTGGAAGTAGTTCCCCAGCCCTTTTTTTAATACCATGCAAGGAATTTATTTTAGCTGACTCTTTAATCCAAGTTCCCTCCTGTGTTCTATAGAATCTTTAAGTATGCCTGTGTTGGATGTTTTATGCTATGTATTAAAAATCTGTAATTCCTCAAGCTCAAGTCTCAATCGTTTTAACACATATTAAATCTCTCCAGCTAGAAGGGATCAAACTTCTCCTTGGAAGAAGGGGGATTAGGGTTTTCCACGTGCCTAGCAATAGTGTATATTACACAGATCTTTCCTTAGTCCCATGAAATTTTCAAGTTGAATCTTATTCTGACACTTATCTTAATATTTTTCTTTGGTCACACCATACTTAAGGAAGGTAAACCTCAAACTTGCCACACAGGAGGAAGTTTTTGCTTCAGGGAGGTGAGCTGTCCTAAAGAACACATGAGTGTAGTGAAGAAATTGGACCCTCTGTGCATTGGTGGTGGAAATGTAAAATGGTGCAGCTGCTGTGGAATATTGTAAGGGATTTTCTCAAAAAGAAAGAGAGAGAAAGAAAGAAAGAAAGAGAGAGAGAAAGAAAGAAAGGAAGGAAGGAAGGGAATTACCATATGATCCAGCAATTCCACTTCTGGGCATAAGCCCAAAAGAATTGAAAGTAGAGACTCAGATATCTGAATACCCATGTTCCCAGCAGCATTGTTCACAGTAGGCAAAAAAAGTGAAAACAATCCGAGTGTCCATTGACAGATGAATGGGTAAACACAATGTGGTTCATACATATAGTGGAATATTATTCAGCCTTAAAAGGGAAGGAAATTCTAATCCATGCTGCAACATGACTGAACCTGGAAAATGTTGTGCTAAGTGAAACAAACTTCACAAAAGGATAAAATGGTATGATTCTACTTATATGAGGTTCCTAGGGTCATCAAATTCATAGATACAGAAAGTGGAATGGTGACTGCCAAGGGTTAGGGGGAGGAGAAAATTGGGAGTTATTGCTTCATAGGTACAGAGTTTCAGTTGTGCAAGATGAAAAGAGTTCTGGAGCTGGGTAGCGATGATGTTGCACAGCAATGTGAATGTACTTTTAACACCATTGAAAGGTACACTTGAAATGGCTAAAATAAGAATTTTATGTTATGTAAATTTTAGCATCATTTAAAACAAGAAAAAGAAAAAGAACACATGGTTATAATAAAGATAGGGGCAAGTAGGGAAAAAGTTAACAGCTCAGAGGTGGTATTGTTAGTTTGGGGTTGAAGCCTCCCACAAATATTGTACAGACCCTGGAAAGGTGTGGCGTGTCCCTTTTGTAACAGTGCAAAATGCAACTGATCTATATGTAGAAAGAGATGGAAAGTTCAGTTATGTTGCATGTCACTAGTTGAGTACATTTTTGCCTCTCAGCATAGCCAAACAGGTAGAAGTGTGGCTGGGATTGGAAGGCATCATGCAGCCAGCAGTCTATAAATCTGGAATATTTAATTTCTGGGTACCATGATTCTCTAGTGGCTTCAGATTTGGAATCCGGCTCACAGATTTAAATATATGACTCCTGCTACTATAGCAATGGAGAGGGGATGTCCCAGAGGGGCAATCATTATTTGTGTTATGGACTGAATGTTTATGTGCTCTCTCCCCAAATTAATATGCTGAAATCCTATCCCACGATGTGATGGTATTAGGAGGTGGGGCACTTGGTAGGTAATTAGAATTGCAGGAGTCACAAAGGTAGAGCCCTCAGGAATAGAATTAGTGAAGCCTCCATGGTTGGGATTCCTTAAGGGAGTCGCAAGAAAGATTGCTTCCTCTCCTACCTTTCTTCCATGTGAGGACATGATAAGATGGTGGCAACTATGCAGAGGAAGTGGGCACCCACCAGGCACTGAACCTGTTGGCACCTTGATCTTGAACTTTCCAGTCTCCGGGACTGACAAATAGTTTCTGCTGTTTGTGAGCAACCCATTCTATAATATTTTGTTATATCAGCCTGGACAGACTAAGACAACTTGCCTTGAAATGATTATGGCAGTATTGGAACAAAAGTTAAGGGTTGTCACCAGAGCTTCCAGTTTTTCAATGAAAGCAAAAAATACAAACATTTATTTTTAAAAATCCAATATTTAAATACTGAAAAATAATTTTAAAAAAAGAAAAGATCCTTTGAAATACTATGTATATTTTACCCTGGGGACAAATTCAGCCTTTGAATTAACAGTTTATCTCTTCTGCTTTCATGGATCAGGTCAAATCATTTACCTAGATTATATTATTTGTCTAAACTATACTGGTTAGAAGCTATCTCTCCCATCTTTGAACTCACAGATACAGTATCTGTATCTATCCATACACTCAACAGATACCTCTTTCTTTAGTGTTTCTATGTATGTGTGTATGTGTGTAATTTTAACTACTATCATCCAAGCTGCTTGAGGATAGAATATGATTATTCAACCTCAAAGATATCCATGATGCTGACTACAGCATCTTATACCCATTATCTGCTAAATAAACACTTACTAATGTATGAATGTCTGGATGAATGAATGTGAACTGAGCGGGTGATGACCTCAAATAAATATACTTCTAGCATTATACTAGAAGTATATTTCCAAAGTCCAAATTTGTTTTCAATATTTTCTTGTTCAATTTTTAGATTTACTTATATGCAAAGTTTACATCATCTTTTATCTTTGTATCTCTCCCCTTCTCTCTTCCATGTATTAACTGCTAAGGTATACTGATTAATTATTTCAGCCCTATTTAACTATTCGTTAAGTGACCCCAATTCTACATACTAACTAATTTAATCCTCATACAAATCCTACGATGCAGGTGCTACTGTTGCCCCTAATTTCAAATGAAGAATTCGAGAGCAAAGTAACTCGCCTGCAGTCACACAGAGTAGGTGATGGCACCAAAACTGGGTCCTAAGCAGCAGCCTCTTCACCACATGGTGGTGTCTCTGAAATGCCTGGAAAGCACTGTCTCTGGGCCTGAAAACTAAAGCAGGAGAAGGAGGGTAAAGATGTCAGTGGCTCTTACACTTTTCAGCTGTTTCAACATTTTAAAATGTAGTTTTAGCTTTGGCTTTTGTTTTCATTTTTATTTTCTTCCATTTTTTTATAATAAAAAAGATGCAATTGCATTTGCCAAATCAGCTTGAATTGAAGCTACAGGATGGTCACCAACACAAAACTTCTGCAGAAATCAAGGGAAACTTTCCATTAGAATCAATTGGCCATACAAGGAATTTATAATAGAGTGTTACATACTTCGTTAGTATTTACAAATTGTATGCAACCCCTTTATATCAGTAAAATCTACAGTAAGCATATATCCAAATATATGGTCATACCTTTGGTCCCAGAGAACTGGTTGTTAAATCCTTACCGTAGATCACTGTCTTGCAGAAACTGCAAGCATATTTGAGCACAGGCTAAGGAGAAGCCAAGCTGCAGATACATTTCCTTTGGCTTAGTGGGATATATTTATGAGGTTTGCAGTCACTTCCATGTATAGCTAAGTGATTGTTAGCCATACATATTTAGGAAAGGCTTCTATAAATATTTCAATGGCTCACTGTGCTGACTTACTTAGTACAATGACATAAAAGTGCAAGGCCGGAGATTGTATTGTGATCTGAACATACCCTGTGGTGCCCAGTACAGGAAGTACGTGGGTTGTGGTCAAGAAGCAAGAGCCAGAAGTTAGTCTGCGGAAAATTCCTCCAATTATCAACCATGAAAGTTATTAGCAGAGAATTAAGAGACTCTCGACACTTAGTAAAATCCAAAATTCTCCCCTGTCAGGAACATACATAAAATGTAAAGATCTATAATTATAAACATACCATGCATTTTTGTGTTTGTGTCCCACGTGGCTTTTGCTTTTTTTTATTTGAAATAATGAATTCAATAAATATTAGTTGGACATTCATTATTTTCAACCCTTTCTAAGCTTGGGAAATACCTAATTTATTTTTTTTAATTTTTTATTTAAATGCAATTAATTAACATATAATGTATTATAGGTTTCAGAGATAGAGGTCAGTGATTTATCAGTCTTCTATAATACCCAGTGCTCATTACATCACATTCCATCTTTTTTTTTTTTTTTAAGATTTTATTTATCTATTTGACAGAGATCACAAGTAGGCAGAGAGGCAGGCAGAGAGAGAGGATGAAGCAGGCTCCCCGCTGAGCAGAGAGCCCGATGCGGGGCTCGATCCCAGGACCCTGAGATCATGACCTGAGCCGAAGGCAGACTTAACCCACTGAGCCACCCAGGCGCCCCCACATTCCATCTTTAATCTCCATCACCCAGTTACCCTATTCTCCCACCCACCCCCCCTCCAGCAACCCTCAGTTTGTTTCCTATGATAGCGAATCTCTTATGGTTTCTCTCCCCTTCTGATTTTGTCTTGTTTTAATTTTTCCTCTCTTCCCCTATGATCTTCTCTTTTCTCCTTAAATTCCACATATGAGTGAGATCATATGATAATTGTCCTTCTCTAATTGACTTATTTTGCTTAACACATTACTCTCTAATTTCATCCATGTCATTGCAGATGGCAAAATTTTTTTTTCAAGATTTTATTTGTTCATTTGTCAGAAAGAGAGAGCACAAGCTGGGAGCAGCAGACAGAAGGAGATGCAGGCTCCCCACTGAGCAAGAAGCTCAATGTGGGACTCAGTCCCAGGACCCTGGGATCATGATCTCAGCCAAAGGCAGATACTTAACAGACTAAGCCACCTCGGCATTCCAAGACTTGAATTTTGGCATCCCGAATTTTTTTTGATGGCTGAGTAGTATACCATTCTATGTATATATACCATATTTTTATCCATTCATCTGTCTATGGACAGCTGAACTCTTTCCATAGTTTAGCTATTGTAGACATTGCTGCCATAAACATTGGGATGCAGGTGTCCCTTCAGATCACTACATTTGCATCTTTTGGGGTAAATACCCAGTAGAGCAATTTCTGGGTCATATGGTAGCTCTAATTTCAACTTTTTGAGGAACCTCTATAGCGTTTTCCAGAATGGCTGTGCCAGCTTGCATTTACACCAACAGTGTAGGAGGGTTGGTTCCCTTTACTCCGCATCCCTGCCAACATCTGTCATTTCCTGACTTGCAATCCCTAGCAAAATACCATCAGTGTTTTTCACAGAGCTGGAACAAATAATCCTAATGTTTGTATGGAATCAGAAAAGACCCCAGAGAACCACAGGAATTTTGGAAAAGAAAACCAAAGCTGGTGGCGTTACAATTTCAGACTTCAAGCTCTACTACAAAGCTGTAATCAACAAGACAGTATGGTACTGGCACAAAAAGAGACACATAGATCAATGGAACAGAATAGAGAACCCAGAAATGGACCTTTAACTCTATGGTCAACTAATCTTCAACAAAGCAGGAAAGAATGTCCAAAAGAAAAAAAGACAGTCTCTTCAACAATGGCATTGGGAAGACTGGACAGCCACCTGCAGAAGAATGAAACTGAACAATTTTCTTACAGCATACATGAAGATAAACTCAAAAAGAATGAAAGACCTAAATGTGAGACAGGAATCCATCAAAATCCTAGAGAAGAACACAGGCAGCAACCTCTGTGACCTCGGTCACAGCAACTTCTTGCTAGACATGTCTCCAAAGGCAAGGCAAACAAAAGCAAAAATTAACTATTGGGACTTCATCAAGATAAAAGGCTTTCACACAGCAAAGGAAACAGTCAACAAAACCAGAAGACAACCGACAGAATGGGAGAAGATATTTTCAAATGTCTTATCAGATAAAGGGCTAGTATCCAAGATCTATAAAGACCTTATCAAACTTAACACCCAAAAAAACAAATAATCCAGTCAAGAAATGGGCAGAAGACATGAACAGACTTTTCTCCAAAGAAGACATACACATGGCCAACAGACACATGAGAAGATGCTCACCATCACTCAGAATTAGGGAAATACAAATCAAAACCACAATAAGATACCACCTCACACCAGTCAGATTGGGCAAAATTAAACATACTATACTTAAAAAAAAAAGAGTTACTTGACTTAGAAAGGTAACTGTTTAAAGTAGCTGGGAAACTGTAAAGGAAGATCTCTGCAGCATCCTTTTTAACATTTTTTTCTTTCTTGGTGCAAATGGCATTTTTATAAAGCTAAAATTCAGCATTTTAACTGTAGTTTGAAAATGATTGAGAGTGTTTCAATAAAACAGCAGAAAAATTATAGTGATCTGATTTGGATGAGTATGAAGTTTATAATCTTTGGCCTTTTTGAAATTTATTTAATAAAAATTGAGAAAAGTCAGGTAAAAACAATGAAACTCATGAACAGTAATAAAGTTAAGCAATGGAATCAATATTGCTGATATTAATAAAACTTTTATCAGGTCCTAGCAAAAGCAGTAGTTCATTCAGAAGAGATACAAATGAGATACATTTAAATTGTAGTGAAAATGATTGTCACTGAGAGAAACTGCTATCTGATTAAGTAGTGATTAGGAAATTTATAACAGGGTGATGGTGTCTTGGAAAAGGCACTGGCCTAGGACTTGATAGATGTGAGTTCTAGCCCCAGCTCATCCTCAACCAGGGTGACACTGGGCTATTTCTGGTTCCTAACTGTTAAAAATGCCTTGCTGTTGGGCCAAGAGTCAATCACCGGATTGAATCTCAAGGTCTCTCTCATTCTCTCTCTCAATCAATTCTGATACTTGTCATAAAGAATAAATTACAATCTTACATGTAGATGATACAAAATTTGTCAAATTCATGTTGAGTATCTCTTCAAATATAGCATGGGCTAATGTATGGACTATTCTGGATTCATTTTATCTATAACAGCGCACTTGCTCCTCAGAAATTGTTCCTCTCCCCATCCTATACCCACACCACCTCACCCCCAGAAACACTTTGTAATGTCTCATTAAAGCATTGCCAAGGGCATCTGTTTGTGCTCTGCCTACTGAACTCTGTCTCAGTAATATAAAGTGTTTGAGCTGGGCAAACAAGCTGGGAATTCAGTATTCATTTCCCTGTGGTGGCTGTGGTTAAGCATTAGAGAAATATTATTTCTTATTTATACATTCTGGGACACCAATTAAGAAGGACTGCATGTATGTGTTCCACACCAGAAGGTACTGAGGCCAAAGGCTTTTACACATTTTATCTCCATGACTTGAATGATGAAATAGGAATCCTGTTTATTCATTTTAAGGATGAAATCTTGCTTATCCTTTGGAATATTTGAATAAAAGTCAAGAAAACCAAAGTAATTTGGAAAAGTAATCAGTAAAAGTTTGAGTAATCTCAAGAGATAGATATTGGATGGTAAAATTTTAAAGTTTAAAGTTAAATTTTGAGGATGTCAAATAAAAATATATTGTGTGTATAGTTGTGAATAAATTTTAAGGGTCTAGTTCTCAGACGGGGGCTGCAAATTGAATAAGAGACAGCAATGTTTCAACCTAGGTTTCTTTTCCCCCAAAAGTCACTGTGAATCTGGCTGAACTTGGACACATACAAAGGAAAAGATTCAAATTCATGCACAATTTTATCCTTGAAATTACTAAAATGAAGATAAAACAGTAAAAAGCAACATTATTGCCTGTAGGAATTATTCATTCAAACCTGTCTGCATATCAGCTATCACTGTCCCCATGGTAGATATTTGGTTATTGAGAGCACACTTAAGAGAAAAAATATACCTTGGAGATAATGCAGAAGAAAGCAGTAACACTGGTCAAATAATTAGATTTGGTGACTATAAAAAGAAATCTTAAAAGAATTAAAAGTGTTCAAAATGAAAAACAGAATGCCTGAGGAATAACACAGTATGGATTTTGGTGTGTTTGTAAAATGTATCTGAGATTCTTTTTGTTGAAACTATTTGGGGCACCTGGGCAGCTCAATCAGTTAAGCAACTGCCGTCAGCTCAGGTCATGAACCCAGGGTCCTGGGATAAAGGCCCACATAGGGCTCCCTGTTTGGTGGAGAGCTTGCTTCTCCTTCTCCTTCTGCCTCTGCCTGCCCCTGCTCATGTGCACTTTCTCTCAGTCTCTATCTCAAATAAATAAATAAAATCTTAAAAGAAAAAAAACTATGAATAGAAAAAAAATCATTTTAAAAGTGGGGTTTAAAATTTTAAAAATGGACCTAAGGAAGCTATTTGTAACCATCTACTTATGATCATGGCTGTTGGTGCAGGGGGCAGTCCTACAATGCAGAGAGGCTACCTGCCCTGGTCTAAAATTAGCACCCCTGCTTCTCCTTCTGCACTAAAGCTGCCTTGGGCTCTTCTATTGCCTTGTGTTTCCTTTTAAATGCAAATGATTTTGGAGGGGTTGCCCTTAATTCACTAATTTTATCCAGCAGTTAACACCTTCCCAACTAGAAACCCAACTAAAAGAGAAAGAGGAATTGGATGAGGGTAGCTAGCCTTCCTGAAGATAAGAGGGAGATGCGGAGGAAGGAAAGGAGTGATTGTCAGAAAGGAGGGATGTAACCAAACGGTCCCTCCTATCAGTCCATTTTTGGTGTGTAAGCCAAAGGTCCCAATCCCTGACCTAGCGTCACTCCTGAGTTTTGTATGAAATGATGAAAGAAAATTTAAAGAACTCTCTTTAAACTTGTCACAGGCACAAATTCCAAACCCCACGAAGTGAGGCACTTTTATCTGTGGTGCAGCAGGGCGGGGAAGAAGGGAGAAAAGTAAATGGCTTGAAAATAGTTAGACCTCTTTAACTAAAATTAGTTTCTGGCAAGGGCTCTCAGCCACATTGGCCTACATTTCTCAGAACTATTGTTCTTATGCTTTTTGCCCAAGTGTGTTTGCGTCGTTTCCAAAGTCAGGAGTTGACCATAAAGGGAAATCAAAAAAGTTGTGACTAAATGAAGGAGAAAATAAAATCCATATGACTAAAATTCTACTGCACAAACGTCATTAATCGTTACTTCTGGAATCTAAGACTCCTCTGTGAGCATATATGGAAAACTTAATTTTGTGTCCTTGGCATACACTATTAAAAACTGCCTTCTTGCCAAGAAGAGAGAGTTGGCTTACACCCATGTAAATGGTGCTATGATTACTCAAGGGAAGTGCGGAGCACTCTGCTCTAGATGTATGCTGCTTTTCTTATTTGACGTCCATTAAAATTCTAATTCCATTCTCCAGTGTGGTTATGTTCTGTAAAGCCTTTGGTGTTAAGCAACTAAACTATGTCCAATTGAAAAAATGGCAAATGGGCAGGCATAGTTCCTATGGCCAAATGATATACATATTCATCAAAATGTTTTGAAAGAATCGTCAAGAAACATAGAGCACAAGTTACTACTGTCCTGGGAGGGCTGAATATTACATGTTGTCCATTCGAGTGAAAAATTACTAAAGCAGACACTCGAGCAGTGTACGAGTCATCTGATCAACATCACTTTGAAGAGCTATATTTACACAAACCATGCACATATTCATTCTGACTGAGGTGACAAGGATATGATAATTTAGCAAAACATATTTTTAAAAACTTGCTTTAACCAAAACAAAGGTTGGTAGTTGTATCTTTATTGCAAAACACACCTATTTTCTGTGCTTGTCATCCCAGTTAGCCTTAACAAAATGGCAACCTTTTCTCACTCTTTTTACAAACTATATATGGAAACTCCATTGCCAATATTTGTCATGACCTCTAAGCCAACCCTTTCAAGAACATTTCCATTTTTGTATTAGCCTTTGCTTTAAGCCTGTAAAACATTCTGAAGTGAGAAAGCAAGGAGGGGGAAAGATGGTTTTGGGGGAGGATTTAAGATATGTGGAAAAACAGGGTAAGTGTTTTCTCTGTTAATAAAATATACTCTCTCTCTCTCTCTCTCTCATTCTCTTATTTCTTTCTATTTATTTTTTATTTTTATGAAGGTAAAGATGTAGATGTGCTTTGTTCACTGCTGTATTCTCAATGCTTAGAACAGTGTCGGGGTGCCTGGGTGGCTCAGTAGGTTAAGCCTCTGCCTTCAGCTCAGGCCATGATCTCAGGGTCCTGGGATCGAGCCCCACATCGGGCTCTCTGCTCAGCAGGGAGCCTGCTTCCCCCTCTCTCTCTGTCTGCCTCTCTGCCTACTTGCGATCTCTCTGTCAAATAAATAAATAAGTAAAGTCTAAAAAAAAAAAAAGAACAGTGTCCATCAGACAATAGGTGGTTAGAGAATATGTAGTGAATGAATAATGGTATTTTTCTCTGTAAATAATATTTAATGAATATTTTTGTAAGTATTAATTCTTGATTGTAGAAAATCCATTGATAATATTGACTGTTTTTGCCTACCCCCACCCAAGAAGGAATCTTTCTAACAGAGCACATAAATTCCAGAGGAACACATGTGAAGAGGTGAGAGACAAAAGTAATACCCTCTCCACATCACATCCCCTCACTGGCCAGATAAACTCAAACCAACCCAGAAACCAATTGTGTAATGATGTTGCAGTCTTCATTGAATTGCTGTCCACAAATATTATTAAGCATCTATCTTGTGTATGGAACTATGCTGGGAGCCATATACAAAGATGAATAAGGCATGGATTTATATTCAAATTAGAGTCTGTAAAGGAGAAGGATACATAAATGAATAATTTCAATACAGTGTACAGAGTGCAATAATAGAAGTAGTTTACCCTGTTTGGAGGAGCTGGCAGACAGGGCAGATTTCTTAGAGGATATTGTGACAGATATTACAGGAGATATTTTGACTGAATGTTAAATAGAAGCTTGCTAAGCAGAGACAGGAGCAGAAAGGCCATTCCAGAGAGATTAGCCCAAGCAGTAATGTGAAGTCAGGAAGCTGCCTAATGCACCTCACCTGTGAGGTGAGGAGCAATGGGAATGAATGATACAAATGAACAGATACAAATTCTAAAAGTGATGGAAAGCAATTAGAAGGGTTTAATAAGGGCATAACATGATCAGATTTGCATTTAAGAAAGATCACCCTAATTCCCATGGAGAATGAGTTTAAATTGAGTGTGACCAAGGATAGGAATGCAAAACTAGGAACAAACTTAGGGGCTTGGGAGGAGGGAGAGGGCATAACAGGTATCTGTGAATACCTTGGTGTACATTCCTCTACATTTCAGAAGTTTCTTAGCTAAAAATGCAGCTTAAGGAATACTTGGTATATAAGCAATCATTAAGGTGGATAGTGTGGGATGAAGTTATGATGAAAAAATCCAGCAAGCCAAGAGAAACAGAAAGAATCAAAAGAAAGGAAAGGAACTCCGGACAGGAAAAGCGAAAAGCAATGAGCATAGAAATGAAGTATGAGGAAAACTGGGAGGTAAATTACTTATCTTCTAAATATATCTACCTACCTTGTTTCTTTCTAATGTAGGATAGTGGGAAGAAAGGCAAACAGGGACAAGGTGGCCCTGCCCTAAGAAGAAACCACCCTTAAAAGGATTTTACACCATCCTGGAACGAGCTCTTCACCCTTTCCCAAGTGATAGGTAGATGACAAACACCTGATTGGGCAATAGGCTCGTGGAGGGTTAATTAGATTTAAAAAGCCCGCCAACAAGCCCATAAAACCCCCTAGACTTAGAAATTCCATGGCAACCCTTTCAGGTCCCATCCTTCTTTGGGAGCTTTGTACTATCGCTCAATAAACTTTGCTTTGCCTCCCACTACTCTGGTCTACTTCTTCATTCTTCAAAGCCATGTGATCAAGAACCCTGAGCACCAAAGGGAAAGAAATCGTGTAACATTTCTATAGTTTGAAATCTTCAGAAAGTAAGCATATGTTTCAGATAATTAGGTATTTCTATTTTTCAGAGTACAAGTGTAGAAAGAAAATGAATTTTCTTAGAGGATATGAAATATTCTTATCACCAAATCTGGCTGCACACTGACCCCTGATTTTACCTATAAGCAAAGCATTTTTAAAATTCCATTAGTGGGGTGCGTAGATGGTTCAGTTGGTTAAGTGTCTGCCTTCCTCTCAGAGTCCTGGGATAAAGCCCCAAGTCTGGCTCCACACTCAGCAGGGAGTCTGCTTCTCCTTCTCCCTCTGCCCCTCTCCACCTCTCGTGTTTTCTCTCTCTCTGCCTCAAATAAATAAAATCTTAAAAAATAATTAAAATAAAATAAAATTCCACTTGTGGGGCACTTATGTGGCTCAGTCGGTTAAGCATCTAACTCTTATTTTGGCTCAGGTCATGATCTCAAAGTGAAGAGATTGAGCCCCAAGTGGGGCTCTGCACTGTGTGTGGAACCTGCTTAAGATTCTCTCTCCCGGGGCGCCTGGGTGACTCAGTGGGTTAAGGCCACTGCCTTCAGCTCTGTTCATAATCCCAGGGTCGTGGGATCGAGCCCCGCATCGGGCTCTCTGCTCTGCGGACAGCCTGCTTCCTCCTCTCTCTCCCTCTGCCTCTCTGCCTACTTGTGATCTCTGTCTATCAAATAAATATATAAAATCTTTAAAAAAAAAAAAAAGATTCTCTCTCCCTCTGTCCCCCTCCCCACACTCATTCACAAGTTCATTCTCTCTTCCCCTCTCTAAAAAGAGAGAGAGAGAGCTAAAAAAAAGTTACAAAATACCACTTGACATTTGTATATAGTGTTTTACCATACATAAAGGTTTTTCATATGTACCCAGCTTATTATCCATTCTTACAATAAGCCTATAAGGTAGGAATTATTTTCAAAAGGAACCTATCCAAGGAAAGTTCCAAGGTCTTCCAACTGAGTCCCAAGTTGCTTACACTGATATTATTACTCAGGGTTCTTGGGGTAAATATCTTTCATTCATACAAAATAATTTGCCCTTCTCTGGAAAACTAAGCAGATTTTCATGTTGGCAACTCCATGAGTTGCCTAAACTGCCCCTCTAGGGTTTAGTCCCATGGCAGGGATAAGGGCTTTTAAGCTGAAAGGGCATTTTAACAATAACATAATATGTCACAAGGCTTAAGGGGATGTGTTGAAGATTTGCCATGGTATTATAATGACCTTTTAAAATTTCACCTCACACCTGTCAGAATGGCTAAAGTTAACAACACAGGAAACAACAGGTGTTGGCAAAGGATATGGAGAAAGGGGAGCCCTCTTATACTGTTGGTGGGAATGCAAACTGGTGCAGCTACTCTGGAAAAGAGTATGGAGGTTCCTCAAAAATTTAAAAATAGAACTACCCAACAATTACACTACTAGGTATTTACCCAAAGGAAACAAAAATACTGATTCAAATGGATACATACACCCTGATGTTTATAGCAGTATTATCAACAATAGTCAAATTATGGAAACAGCCTATATATCTGATGGATGGATAAAGAAGAGGTGGGGTGTGTGTGTGTGTGTGTGTGTGTGTGTGTGTGTGTGTGTGTGTGATGGAATATTACTCAGCCATAAAAACAAATGAAATCTTGCCATTGCAACAATGTGAATGGAGCTTGAGAGTATTATGTTAAGCAAAGTCAGTCAGCCAGAGAAAGACAGATACCATATGATATCACTCATATGTGGAATTTAAGAAACAAAACAGATGAACATTGGAGGAAAGAAAAGAGAGAGAGGCAAACCAAGAAAGAGACTCTTAATTATAGAGAACAAACAGGGTTGTTGGGGGGGAGGTAAGTGGAAGGATGGGCTAAATGGGTGATGGGTATCAAGGGTGCCCAGATAAAATCACTGGGTATTATATGTAAGTGATGAATCGTTAAATTCTATACCTGAAATGATTACTATACTGTATGTTAACTAACAGGTATTTAAATTAAAACCTGAACTACAAAAAAATAAATAAATAAAGTAACATTTCAAAGAACAGAAATATCAGCTTAACCCAGATGTCTTAGTGAACTAAAGCAAAATGGCCATACTTGACCGGGTAGGGTTATGAAAACTCATGAGAATTTGTGGCAAATCAGCTTGCAAAGTACAGAGACACAAAGAGAAAATTTTTATCTCCCCTGAATAGAAAAAGCTCCCTTGCTGGTGCTACATGTCATGTCCCAATTTCAAAGTACTATACCTTTCAGACTGGCCAAAGCCATCATCTCAGTCCTCAGGCTAGTCTTGGGTCTTTAGAGAGCTGATCCCACAACAGAACCCACAGATTCTGAGCTCACTCATCCCCCTGGACTCTCTGTGCGCCACATTGCAGTATCCCCTGATGTGTGATTCAACCTCTGTGTGGTTGTGGACAGCCTCCGGTCGCACCTTTGCTACCATCATCTTGGTGCTGGCAGCTCTTCCCTAAACAACCCAAGATCAGCTCTGCCAACTGAAGACCCTGGACTCAGCCCAGCATTCTGGAGAGGATGATGAGGAAAGGCAGCCAAACCTGGCCATGGCTGCCAGAGTACCATCCTACCCTTCACTAATAAAAATCTAATTGGGTTAAGATTATTTTTAAAACCTTTGTGATGCTGTATAGTTGTTTTTAAAACAAATGTCCATTTTTTTAATGTGACTCAGACTTTGACATTATAGATCTCTGTAACAAATATATAAATCCTATTGAGATTATGGTAAGATGAGTTTGTGTGTACAGTTATCCAGAGATGAAATCTTCTGAGATTGGAAAGAAAATACTTTTTTGTGTCCATTGTTAGCATTTTCTCTTAAAATTAACTTTGAAGGGGCACCTGGGTGGCTCAGTGGGTTAAGCCTCTGCCTTTGGCTCAGGTCATGATCTCAGGGTCCTGAGATGGAGCCCTGCATTGGGCTGTCTGCTCAGCAGGGACCCTGCTTCCCCGCCCCCTGCCTGCCTCTCTGCCTACTTGTGATCTCTGTCAAATAAATAAATAAAATCTTAAAAAAAAAAAGAATTAACTTTCAAGTCATCAAATTCCGGAATGCATGTGAACTTTTTTTAGTATAAAATAATAGAGCAGATTCACTTAATAAAGTGAATTTAGAAATTGTGTGTGTTTTGCCAATATCTGCAAAGACATCATTTTAGAAAAGGGTTAGAAGAAACTCCATTATTTCAAGGAGAAATAGTCTCTAAAACCCTGGTAAGTATAAATTATTATTCACGGTACTGTCTAAACAGAAAGAAATTCCTTGACTCAACAGTATGGCTTCTTGAGAAGCTTCAGATGGAAAGTATTATGCACTATTACACACGATATGTTTGAGCCAAATCTTCAAATACACAGTCATTTAATAGATTTTGTTGGAAAAATTTTTCACTATTATTTTAAGAACTTTCTGTAATTATACAGGGAAAATTTGTATTCAGTCAGAAAAATTTTACATTCTTCCTAATCCACCACTTTAATAGAAATATTTCTTCTACCAATTATTTCTTCCCATTGTTTCTATCTGTATTAAGTTTTTCCAAAGCTTAAAATTAAAGTAGAGGATAGTACACCTGAAATGAATGTGACACTATATGTTAACTACACTAGAATTAAAATGTAAAAAGTTATAGTAGAGGATGAAATAAAAGTCTCTGTCAATATCTAACAACCTAAAAATTACCTTATACTTTTAGACTAATTTTCTTCGGCTCTGTATTAATTATCTCATGCATTCATGTTAGCAGCTCTAGACAGAATGCCTGCTAGCATCCACAGAAGGATAAGACAATTAGTAAATCCATGAAATTTTCTCCCATTTATACTTCCATTTTAAAGGTTAAATGTTAGTTTGCTTAAGGTGTTTTATGTGTTGGTCAGAGATGTTTCTATACAACAGTGCTGAATGGGTTTATTTATGGTATGAAACACAAGTATATGAAAATCATATGGAATTCAAATTTGGTTCCATTTATCATATGGCTATGCATATGGAATTCAAATTTGGTTCCATTTATCATATGGCTATGAACATTATGAAGCCTGTGGAATAAATAAATAATTCAATCCATTCCATTTAAAATACATTTATGGACTGTCTGCATCGAGCAGGGCACTGTGATACCTTTGCAAAGTTTATATCTAGTAAATACACCATACACAGAAAAACACACATACACATGCACGCACACAAATGGCCAAAGTAAGGACGAATGTCAAAAGTAGGGTCTTGGGGTGCCTGGGTGGCTCAGTAGGCTAAATCTCTGCCTTCGGCTCAGGTCATGATCCCAGGGTCCTGAGATCGAGCCCCACATCGGGCTCTCTGCTCGGCAGAGAGCCTGCTTCCTCCTCTTTCTCTGCCTGCCTTTCTGCCTACTTGTGATCTCTGTCTGTCAAATAAATAATAAAATCTTAAAAAAAAAAAGAAAAGAAAAAAGAAACTCCAGGGGCAATGCTCTAGAGTCCCCTCCCTCTTTAAAAAAAAAAAAAAAAAAGCAGGGTCAGACTAGTGGAGGGTGGATTAACCGGCAAAGACACTGTCCACTTTGCCTCTAATACAAGCAGGGCTGATCCTCAATGGGCAGGCACTGACACAGCAGTCTTATTGGCTTAAAAGTTGAGGCACTTCTGTCCTGGGGTGCTCTCCCTCATCATGGCTACTGAAACCCCTCCCCCCAATCTCCTCAGGGTTTAGAAAGAAAAAGAGGGAGGTTAGCAGACAGTGAGGGTTGCTGGTTGTAGCTTGGCAGTTGGAAGCCAGTATAACCCCTAGTCTGACATCTGAGCACCCATCCTGAGAATAAGGTGGAGATGGTGGGAAAGAAAACAGGTGAATTGGAAGATCAAAAATTAATTTCAAGGGGCGCCTGGGTGGCTCAGTGGGTTAAAGCCTCTGCCTTCGGCTCAGGTCATGATCCCAGGGTCCTGGGATCGAGCCCCGAGTCGGGCTCTCTGCTCAGCGGGGAGCCTGCTTCCTCCTCTCTCTGCCTGCCTGCCTCTGCCTACTTGTGATCTCTGTCTGTCAAATAAATAAATAAAAAATCTTAAAAAAAATTAATTTCAAAAAATAATTAACTCATTCATTCATTAATTTCCAAAATAATAATTAATTAATTAGGTAATAATTAATTAATTCATCAACAAAAATAATTCAATAATTCATTTTGGGAAAGAAAACAGGTGAATTGGAAGCAGATCAAAAATTAATTTCCAAAAAAATAATTCATTCATTCATTCCTTAAAAGGCAATCTGAAGGGACCCCTGGGTGGCTCAGTTGGTTAAGCAGCTGCCTGCGGCTCAGGTCATGATCCCGGGCGTCCTGGGATCGAGTCCCACATCGGGCTCCTTGCTCAGCAGGGAGCCTGCTTCTCCCTCTGCCTCTGCCTGCCACTCTGTCTGCCTGAGCTTCTGTGCTCTCTCTCTCTCTCTCTAATAAATAAATAAATAAAATCGTAAAAAAAAATTTTAAAAAAAAAGGCAATCTGAAAACTACTCCTTAAGCCCAGGATCAATACCACAAATGCCTGTGGGAGTTAAGCAAATAAAGTAAGTCAGCCAGAGGAGGACTGTGGCAAACTGGAGAGTGGATGCCTCATAGAAGCCGGGAGTTACTTCCAGTTGGTTCCACACCCAGTATTATGCAAGTCTTCAGAGCATTCAAGTGATGTTAGAAATCTAGATTTTTATGTAAGATCTATTTTTTTTCTTTTCCTTTCTTTTTTTTAAAGAGAGAGAGAGAATCTTAAATAGGCAACATGCCCAGTGCACAGCCCACAGAGGGCTCGATCTTACTATCCTGACATCATGGCCTGAGCCAAAATCAAGAGTCATATGTTTAACAGACTGAACCACCCAGGTGTCCCCAATATCTACTGATTTCTAAATGTTGACTATTAATTCAAGTAAAAAATCAAAACTCAAACCCAAACACCAGAAGAGGTAAGCCATATACATCTGTTAATGGGATTCAACTTGAGTTCCATTAGCATGCAACTCTGACATAGAATCTCCATTTTTTTTCTGATAAGGTGTGAACTTGTGCCTTCTCTTTTGACCTAAATAGTGCAAGTAGAAAAATCTACATTTTATGACCCTTGCAATTTCATTAGTTCACAATTAACACAAAATGTTGTGGAACTATATGCATTGAATCAGGTGGGTTGAACTCATTTCACAAATTAAAATAGGAGGCATTCATATGGCCAAGCAAAAAGGCATAATCTTTTAAGGTTACAGGTCATAACTAATTCCCCCCCCCATTGTTAAAAGTTCAACAAGTGTATACTGTTTTCTGCAGGAACATGAATTGGTGTTCATTTTGCCTCTTGCTTACTAAAACTCTGATATAAACTCTGTCCTCGAATTTATACCTAAAAGATAAAAAATCAGGCATATTCTAGAAAAATTGTACTAAAAGCATGGTTAGATAAAAAGAAAATAAAACATATATGCCCATTTCCTCATTCAAACAAAATAAGGACCAGAACAGAGCATCACTGCCCAAACAGAAGTTGAAAAAGAATCATAATTCAGTATAGTCCAGGGCTTTTCCTTCTTCCTAGTGAGGAGATGGTGGTTCTGGGCACTTTGTAGGAGGATCACAGTTTATCTGATACTTTAACAAATCTCCATCTCTGAGCATAAATGTTACTGAGGGGGAGAAAGAAAACAGAGCTGTCATGCTTCGGAATGTCTCAACTGACAGACAGTACAAGTGCCGTGTAGCAAATGAAGCCAGCATTTTGGCATCGGAAAAACCTCTGCCATCTACTAGCCGTGTGATTAAAAGCAAGTTGTTTAACCTCTCTACAAGTCAATTTACTTTTCTGTAAAATAGGAATCAAAGTGCGTACCAGAAATGTAAGAATCAAATGAGATTACAGAGGACTTATAAAGAATTAACTATATTTAGCATGGTGTCAGGATGGTATTAATTTTTCTGATTTCCCACCCAACCAACATATCCACAACAAAACCCCCTGGTACCTGCACCCAAGAAGCAAGCAAGATTCTAGAAACAAGTTTGCCAGTGAGTAGTTAGAGAAGGTGCTGGTCCCAGTTACATCTCCTGCCCACACAGCCCACATATTAGTGGGAATTCTACTCTCAAGGAATAAAAGAACTTCTCGAAGTTAGAGGGACTCCTTACTTATCTCTTCCTCATTTCTCCTTTCTCTTCCCCACCTCTAGATCATTAAAGTGTCTGGAAGGAAGAATGCCTTAAAGTTAATCAATTAATAATTTAGCAGGGATTAATTTTACAACCATGGCAAAGTAACACAAAGTACCAGGGCGGAGCTCGGGGTGGGGGTGGGGGGCAGGTAGCAAATAACATGTCCTCTAAATAGGCTGATGAATGAATAATGAATAAATGAATGAAGTATCTGTAGGTGGACAGGCTCACTAGCATGGAGAGAAGGAAGACAGAGAATTTAGAAAAGCCAGACTTGAGATCCAACAGATGTGGTATATGCATAACAGGAGCTGTTCTTGATTGCCCGCTGATTCTGCTCCAATCACCACACAAAGTGCATGTATAACCCTAGTTTCTTTGCTCCCTATTCTACCTTTAGGAAGATACTATTATCCCCATTTAACAGATGTGGAAATGGGAGCTAAAGGTGATTTAGTCAGTCCTGTGTGCTGCAGGCAAGAGCACCTCAGAAGTGAGATTTCAGGTTCTAGTCCAATCTCAAAGCCTGTGCTCTTAAACTCTGCAAAGAAAGAGAATACACCTCTAGTCTGATGATTGAAGATATTCAAGCAGTCCCTTCCACTGAAGGTATGGAAACTTATGAAGGATAGTGCTTGAGGATGGGAAAGAAAGAACTCACACATTTGGGAGAAACAGCCATGAGAGGAGGAAGAGAGGGAAAGAGGTAGCAACAGCTAAAGAAGAAAAGTGAGAGAAATGAGAAAGAATTGGTCAGATGGAGGTGGGGAGAAGGAGGGAAGGAGAGAAAAGAGTAAAAGAGGGGGAAGGAGGGAGAGAGGGAGAAAGAGAGAGAGAGAAGGAAAGAAAATTCTTTCCCCTCAGGAGAGAAGAAGTGCAAACAGAGCAAGCTGGGGAGGCGGGCAGGTGATAATGGAGGGACATGATAAGAGGGACTGTGGTGGCAACAGTAAAGGGACCCAGTTAACATGGCCCTGACTAGTTGTGCTAACGAGCTCTGTGGAGACTACTACCAAACAGCTGTTCAGAGAGCTTTGGCAGCTCAGAATTGCCCTGAAGCCCCAAGGGACTACCCGTTCCAACTCTTGAAGTAAAGTTCGGAGGATCCATCCAGTTATCTCTTTTTCATTTTATTATTTAAATCAGCCTGTTGAGGAAAGATTGGTTCATGAGGGAATATACCTGTGCTTTGAGAAATGGAATTAGGATATGTCTCTTCCCAACTAGACTGAACTACATTGAATACAAAAAGAGAAAAGGTATATTTTTCTGCTGTCACTTTTCCTAAATATCTAGGGATATATTTAACTATATAGTATGTTTTTATTGCCGAATTACTAGTCTGGTGTTTCCATCTCGATACTTCGTATAATCTTTAGTTGAAATCTCTAAAATCACATGATGGTTATTGTGTTTTCAGATGCCACCACAAGTAGAAAGCAATGTTTGGGCTTTGGATTTGTCGTAGAAAGAATGACATAAACTAGATAAACTCATACTCTATCACGATTTTTGGCTTTGGTTTTACTGAAAGTCATCACTAATGCCTTCTGCCAATACATACCAGATGTTCTGTTAACAACAACAACAACAAATCTGAGTGTCTTCCTAGAGTAAGTATGGGTGGATATACAAAGCCAGACTTTGGTTAGAAAATTCAGAGATAATGCAGAATTTCGAATTCAGCAATGCCCCCTCATACACATGGCATCATTCTAAGTGAGTCGACAGAAATGATATTCTCTTACCCATAAGTCCGATGCTATAGCTGTTCGCACACGGTGTTCTTTAACTCACTGAAACAGAAACTGCATTTAGATTTAAGGTAGTGTTTAAAAATATATCCCTCACATGGGGATGGGACTATTTCAGCCATGTTCAGTCAGTCCTAAAAATTATTTCACAAAATGGAATTTAGAGGTTGCTTAGCTCACCTCTTCTTTCCTTAAATATTGCACTCTGTGTGTATGTGAATTTAGATTATGTGAACACTTGACAGTCAACATTAGGTGTACATTTTCAAAAGCTCTAGAAAGGTTTCCCACACTTCCTGAACACTGCATCAGCAGTCACGCTAGGAGACGCTGATCGCCTATAGGCATCCAACAGAATAGCCCAGTGCCCAGGAGCAACACCTTTGTCATCAGAAATCCAAGCTCCCTTGATTACTAACTATGAATGTGGGCAATCGCTCAAGCTTTGATTTCAATATCTGTAAGATATAATGACAATTGTAAATCACTTCATGGGTTATCATGAGGCTTAAATGAAATGATGCACACAACAGGCACACAACATGCTTTTACTGGATGCCTCTTAATATATTTTAAAATGATCAGAAATAATAGTGAAAATGAAAAGCTCGCTGGAAGAGTTAGCAAAGCAAGTCAAATTTAAACCCATGTTTAATGACTATCAAATATTTAGGAAACACAAGAGAACAGGAGGGCTAAGAATGTTGGCCCCTGAAACAGCAATTTTAAAAAAGTGCTGAAGGAATTGAAGAACCAGCCCTCATGACTATTATTACTTGTCATTTGCTAGATGTTTCATTCAGTGACCAAATAAGTTTTTTCCTCTTTAGCTCCATGTCTACAATTCTAAGACACATCACTGAAGCCCATGAAATCACGTATTTTCACTAGGAAGCTGATAGAACAGAAAGAGAATAATAGTTAAAGACATGCAGCCCTATGATTAACTCTCAAACTTTATAACCTATGCCCATAAAAAACTTGGACAAATCCTCTCTGATGCTCAGTTTCTTCATCTGTAAAATGGGGACAAGATTAAACTAACTCTGACTCTTCAGACTGATTCATCAAATGCTAAGCCTCATTTCTGGCATACAGTAAATACTCAAAAAATGTTAATTGCCCTCCCTGCCCCCTCCTTCTCAGACATGAATAGGTTAAACTATAAAACAAAGTCTACACCCAAGCAAATGCTTCCCTTTCTAATGTTTTAACTCAACAGCATTATGATAAAACTATATATAAATCTATCATTTGATGCCAGCTATACAGAAATTTTTTCGTACAATAGCTAATCACCTTCAGCTGGCAAGGAGCAAAATTCATTGGTCATTCTACATAGGTCATTCAATTGTGATCCCACATGCATATTATGAATGGATGTGAGGTAAGCCACAGAGTCAAGTTAAAACACAAATCCTTATATAGAGACTTTCACCTCAATAAACTGTTAGGTATCACTTCCTAACTGTCAGACTCCTTTCATTCCTTGTATGCCTTTGCTTAACACAGATTTCTCAGGAGTTGAAAATACCTTCTTGTGTTCTCCTGTCTAGACTTTAGCCAAACCACCTCCAGCTTGAGCTACCAAAGGCCTTAGAGTACTTTCTCCAACACTATGCTTTAATTTAGAATCACTGACAGTTGAACTTTTTCAGTGCTGACACTTAGCTTTAATTATGCAGTGAGGTCCTTCATCCATTTTGAGTCTATTTTCGTGTGTGGTGTAAGGAAATGGTCCACTTTCATTTTTCTGCATGTGGCTGTCCAATTTTCCCAACACCATTTGTTGAAGAGGCTGTCTTTTTTCCATTGGATATTCTTTCCTGCTTTGTCGAAGATTAGTTGACCATAAAGTTGAGGGTCGATTTCTGGGCTCTCTATTCTGTTCCATTGATCTATGTGTCTGTTTTTGTGCCAGTACCATACTGTCTTGATGATGACAGCTTTGTAGTAGAGCTTGAAGTCTGGAATTGTGATGCCACCAACTTTGGCTTTCTTTTTCAATATTCCTTTGGCTATTCGAGGTCTTTTCTGGTTCCATATAAATTTTAGGATTATTCATTCCATTTCTTTGAAAAAATTGGATGGGATTTTGATAGGCATTGCATTAAATGTGTAGATAGCTTTAGGTAGCATAGACATTTTCACAATATTTATTCTTCCAATCCATGAGCATGGAACATTTTTCCATTTCTTTGTGTCTTCCTCAATTTCTTTCATGAGTACTTTATAGTTCTCTGAGTATAGATTCTTTGCCTCTTTGGTTAGGTTTATTCCTAGGTATCTTATGGTTTTGGGTGTAATTGTAAATGGGATTGACTCCTTAATTTCTCTTTCTTCTGTCTTGTTGTTGGTGTAAAGAAATGCAACTGATTTCTGTGCATTGATTTTATATCCTGACACTTTACTGAATTCCCGTACAAGCTCTAGCAGTTTTGGAGTGGAGCCTTTTGGGTTTTCCACATATAGTATCATATCATCTGCAAAGAGCAATAGTTTGACTTCTTCTTTGCCGAATGGATGAAGGACCTCAACGTGAGAAAGGATTTCATCAAAATCCTTGAGGAGAACACAGGCAGCAACCTCTTCGACCTCAGCCACAGCAACTTCTTCCCAGGAACAACGCCAAAGGCAAGGGAAGCAAGGGAAAAAATGAACTATTGGGACTTCATCAAGATCAAAAGCTTTTGCACAGCAAAGGAAACAGTCAACAAAACCAAAAGACAACTGACAGAATGGGAGAAGATATTTGCAAACGACATATCAGATAAAGGGCTAGTATCCAAAATCTATAAAGAGCTTACAAAACTCAACATTCAAAGAACAAATAATCCAATCAAGAAATGGGCAGAGGACATGAACAGACATTTCTGCAAAGAAGACATCCAGATGGCCAACAGACACATGAAAAAGTGCTCCACATCACTGGGCATCAGGGAAATACAAATCAAAACCACAATGAGATACCACCTCACACCAGTCAGAATGGCTAAAATGAACAAGTCAGGAAATGACAGATGCTGGCGAGGATGTGGTGAAAGGGGAACCCTCCTACACTGTTGGTGGGAATGCAAGCTGGTGCAACCACTCTGGAAAACAGCATGGAGGTTCCTCAAAAAATTGAAAATAGAGCTACCTTATGACCCAGCAATTGCACTACTGGGTATTTACCCTAAAGATACAAACGTAGTGATCCAAAGGGGCACATGTACCTGAATGTTTATAGCAGCAATGTCCACAATAGCCAAGTTATGGAAAGAACCTAGATGTCCATCAACAGATGAATGGATAAAGAAGAGGTGGTATATATATACAATGGAATACTATGCAGCTATCAAAAGAAATGAAATCTTACCATTTGCAATGACATGGATGGAACTAGAGCATATTATGCTTAGCGAAATAAGTCAACTGGAGAAAGACAACTATCACATGATCTCCCTGATATGAGGAAGTGGAGATGCAATGGGGGTGGAGGTTAAGGTGGTAGGAAAAGAAAAAATGAAACAAAATGGGATTGGGAGGGAGACAAACCAAAAGAGACTCTTAATGTCATAAAACAAACTGAGGGGGGTAGGGGGCAAGAGGGTTTGGGAGAGGGGGGTGGGGTTACATTATATGTTTAAATTAAATAAAAAAGCTTAAATTAAAAAAAAATTATGCAGTGAGGTCCATTAAAGGGGCTGCCTTGCTAATCTTGAAGCAGGCCTCCAACCAACTGCCTCTTTTACCAACTTCTCTGCTTCTAGATCTTTTATTTCTCCATCAGATTCAGAAAACGTGGAGAAACAGTCAAACTGTACCTAATGAACAGAAATTTTTATCCAAACTCTCTGATGTGACTTTAATTGGGGAGGTGGGCAGCTAAACAAAACCTACTTATTTAATCAACTCTTCCTTTTCTCCTTTACACGTATGTAATTACTTGACTTATTCTTTGACCAAGTCATATATTTTGCATTCCAGACACCATTTCCTATTTCCCAAAGTGTCTATTCCCTTTAAGAGATATTTTCTTTTCCTTTTTAAGAGATATTTTCTTCAGAAGGTAAGTACTTTCTCAAGAATGTTTTAAAGTAGAGTTACTACGCAGTCACTTTATAAGTGAAATTAAAACTTTACCTGGGTGCCTGGGTGGCTCAGTGGATTAAGCCACTGCCTTCGGCTCGGATCATGATCTCAGGGTCCTGGGATTGAGCCCCACATCGGGCTCTCTGCTCCGCGGGGAGCCTGCTTCCTCCTTTCTCTCTGCCTGCCTCTCTGCCTACTTGAGATCTCTGTCTGTCAAATAAATAGATAAAAATCTTTAAAAAAAAAAAAACTTTACCTAAGGACAGTCAGTTCTCTTAACCGTCATGGTATCCTATTTCTTTATAGAGAAGAATACAGATATCCTCTCCTTTTATAGACTTCTACTGTTGAACAAGATAATCCAAATTATGGAAGTAATAAAAAATGTGGGGAAAAACATAAGCACTGATTAGAAGAAAGATGGGCAGAGTAACCGGAGCAAAATTTACTCCATGATGTATTAGAGCTATCATTTAGAAATAAGAGGGTTACACTTTAAAAAAAAAAATTCTTAATTATATATACCAACAATGTTGGCATTACTTAGATGTTGGAATTACTTAGATGACATTTACATCCTGAGGGAGAGGAAAAGAAATTAATTGGCAGATACCATTTCTACTGATTTAATCTTTTTTACTTTTCAGTTACCATCAGTGAAGAGTTACCTCCCACAAATTTTAGCTCCATAAGGTAAACAGTTGCAGGGTGAAACAGTGTAAGCTTACCCATCAGTACCCTTTGTGGAATGACCAGAACCCAGGTAAGTTATGGTGCCATGGGGTTTGGTTGGCTTTGGTTGGCTTTCCTCTCACTCTTAGTCTGCCAGAATATGAAGATACACTTTGGCATAATAGGAAATTTTGGAAAGCCTAGTAAATCACCAGGAAAAGAGACAAACACAAAAAATGGCTTAAAGAATTGCAATAACTTCCTGGGGAGATAATTCTTTTTTCTCTTATGATACTAAAAATACATCCTTAAAAATCCACAAGAAAATATTGTTGAGAAATGCACACATACCAGATTGACTCATAATGACCTCTTTGAACTATTAAAAAACCAGGCTAAATTATTACTTTTTCAGAATATCTGTATATATGAACTAAATATAGACTTTGTAGAGAAACTGTTTTTCTTCTACTTTCCCCTTTTTTGTGTGTCCAGCAGGCCTTCAGCCTCTATACTCTGATGAGAGGTGCCAAATTTGTTGCACTGTAACTTTGAGTTAAAAGTACATTGGCCTATTTTCTGAACACAAAATTGGGACATATAGTCTGACAAAAGATTCTGTGCCTCTCTTAGTGAAAGGGATAGTCTGGAATAAATAATTCAGACACCAAAAATATGAGAAATTTTAAGATGTTTCGATAATTTTTAGTGGTAGAGATAGAACATTTAGAATCAGATCTGTCCCAGAAAATTCACCATCGTAGAATATGATCTGTACTCTGGGCTTTTGAATAACTTTTTCTCTAGTGTTTTGCTATCCCACTTACTTTTAGATTATCATATATTGTTCCATAATACCCTATGGAATACTGACCAAACCCCATTTTGTGCAACGTAGGAACAATTGTTCAACAGCGGTTGAACAATACATCTTCCAGGTGTGTGAAGGGGATATTCACCAGGAAAAACAGAAGCAGCAGTGATGGAGTGATGGCAGTCCCCGCCCCCAACCATGCCTGTTGCGTTCTAGTTCAGTGCTGGCTAGTGCAGGTATTTGTCCTATCAGGATTCCTAATGAGGGAAGCAACAGCTACACTCCTAGCATGATGATAGGGGCTGGTGATCACAGGTTGGACCAAGTGGGTCTCTTATTTATTACAGTATACCAAACAACCCCAAAACTTAGTATTGCGAGAACTATTTTGTTATAGGTCCTGATTTTGTGGGCTGGAAATTCACTCCATTCTTAGCTCTGTGATTCTTGTCTAATGTGGCATTGATGGAGCTTGGGTTGTACTCAGCTGGGAGATGGGCTGATCTGGAGGATCTAACATGGTTTCACTTACATGTCAGGTCTCTTGGCAAAGACAGCTAGAAGGCAGGGCTCAGCTGATTGTGTCAACCAGTGGATCCAAATATGGCCTCTTCACAGGGAGAACATGGAAGCCTCTGGCTTGACAAGCATTTTACCTGATGGGTTGGGACTCCAAGAATGAGAGTTCCAGAGACTAAGGACACAACTGCATGGCTTTTAATGACCCCAAACTTGGAAGTCAGATGGTGTCACATCTGCTTCTATCCTGTCAGTAAAAGCAGTCATGGGTCCAAACAAATCTCTTAAGTGGGGAAATGGGAAAGATTTGGACCACATTTGTAAATGACAGGAATAGGATTGGCTGATTTAACCATAGACACATAGCTAAATTTTATGTAGCCTTGCAGGAAGCCAATCATTCATCCTTGAACAAGTCATGCTTTCCAAATAGAATGATTACTGTTAATATTTGTACATTTCTATTTTTTTTAAATTTAAAATACTTGCCACTTGCTATGACATGGATGGAACTAGAGGGTATTATACTTAGCGAAATAAGTCAATCAGAGAAAGACAACTATCATACGATTTCCCTGATATAAGGAAGTGGAGATGCAACGGGAGAGGGGGTTAAGGGGGTAGGAAACGAATAAATGAAACAAGATGGGATCGGGAGGGAGACAAACCAAAAGAGACTCTTAATGTCATAAAACAAACTGAGGGGGGTGCGGGGGAAGGGTGTTGGGAGAGGGTGGTGGGGTTACATTATATGTTTATATAAAAATTTTAAAAAATAAAAAATAAAATAAAATAAAAACAGTGAGCTGAAGGTACTATTTAAAAAAAATAAACTGGTAATTTAGTAAATATTAAAAATTTTTAAATACTTGTAAATAATCAAGTAACTAAAAATCATCATTGTCCAGTCATGGAGTCCAATATATCCCATATACTACAAACTGTGTGTCACTGTTCATTCTATCCCTTTTCTGTGTGTCAGATGTTCTTTCTGATCCTCTGTACTCATCCAAATCAGTCATTCATCCACACACAGGATAAATTCTTTGAAGCTTTCCTTAGCACTCAGGGTCCACCAGAATGTTTTTGTTTTTATTTTTGTTTTCTCTCACTGCAAAATCTTTCACTGTTTATACCAATCATTTGACTTTCTTTTATCGTTAACGATTTAGGTCTATATTTTCTGACGCCTTGGCTTGGTGTAAGCTTCTTCAGTGTCTAGTTCATTGATTGCTAATTGGTTGTTGACTAATTCTGTAATTGATTGATAAGACTATTCTCCATAGAGCATAGGAATTCTTTTTTCGTTTCCTTTTCTTTTTCTTTCTTTCTTTGTTTCTTTGCTTCTTTGTTTGTTTGTTTCTTTCTTTCTTTCTTTCTTTCTTTCCTTTTCCTTCCTTTTTTTTTCTTAATAAAGAGCTGTAAATACAAGCTCAAAAGAGTAATCTAGGATCCTGATTTGAGAACCTGTCACACATTTCATTTGAAGAAACTTCTAGATAGGAGATAATGAAAGGATGACTAAGCTAAATGAATACAAGACAGTTGTTCTACGTAATATAGCCTTTTTCATTGCCTGGAGTATAACTTTGGACCTCAGCTCCTTTAGCTATAAAACAGACATAGTTGCACTTACCTCTAAGGAGGGTTGTTTTAAGGATTAAATGAAATAATACCTGAAAGTGTTCAGCACAGAGACTAGGACTTCATTAACTCCCAGCAAATTAGTATGGTGGTAATAGTTTTAGATTTCATTATCATCATCATTATTATTATGCCCTCCATAATTTTAACATAAGAAATCTCAAGACATTGTTCTGTCATTTTATTCTTCTTTAAATAAAATTATTTCCCACAGATTGAGGTCACGTTGGTGATTTAATTTTTTTTTTTTCATAAATAAACTGTAGAACGTATGCATTAAAAGCTCAGGCATAGGACTTAGATCCATATGGGTTGGAATCCCAGTTCCAAGACCCACTAGCTTTGTAACTGGGTAAGTCGCTGAACTTCACTTTCTCTCAGTTTATTCATCTGTAAAGTGATAGCAATAATACTATACATTTCTCATTATTATTATTGTTACTATGATTAGAGAACACTTACCAGGAGATAAATGTTACATGCCCAGGATGAATTTTGGTAGAAAATCTCTTCCACTCTTTATCTTTAAATGTAGAAAGGTAAAGCTTAGAGTATGAGAGAAACCTCAGATGTAATCTAATTCAACTTTTCAACTGTATAAAGATGCTTTAAAAATACCTCTCATAAATTATTTGGGCTTCCATGAAGGGAAAGCACAACCTCATTCCAACTTTATATAGCTTAAGTTATTTCTTATTGCATCTAATTTTACACCCCACATAATTTCATATTTTGCTCCTAAAACTTCCCTGAAGTACATGGAAAAATGTAAAATTTGTTTTTTTGTTCAATGAATTATTAAAGATTATTATCATATAATCCCAAAGTCTTTCATTTTCTCTTTTCTTCCAATGGTTCCTCATGTGCCCTGATCCCTAGAATATTTTTCCATTCTGTTGTCTCACCACCAGTTTGATTCTACAATAACTTTGGTGGGGACCAGAAACAAACACACTAATATGAGCATGCAGGGTAGAGTTGGTTTATTACTTCCTTGGCTCTAGGACCTGAAATTCTATTTAGTGCAGCCCAAGTGTTGATGTAACTGTCAATTCAGTTGTGTCATTGTCTATCACAGTGTCCTTTTCTTCCAAGCCACATCAAAAATTATGAAAGGTTTTGATTAATTTATACTGCATGATTATTATACATAATTTAAAAACTTTTATTTATACTACATAAAAGGAAGATACAATTCTAGTCCCCAAAGTACATAAAATTACAGAAACTTATTCCAAAAACAAAGGGACCAATAGAAAAAAACAACTTTATAGACAATCTATTTCAATATTTCAAAGGACATCCACAGTAAAAAAAAAAAAAAATAGTGATGATAACATTAAGAAAGAAACGTCATATGGGATATTCTATTTACATTGTATTTTGAGGGGTGCCTGGGTGGCTCAGTGGGTTAAAGCCTCTGCCTTCAGCTAAGGTCATGATCCCAGGATCCTGGGATTGAGCCCCACATCGGGCTCTCTGCTCATCAGGGAGCCTGCTTCCCCCCCTCTCTCTCTGCCTGCCTCTCTGCCTACTTTGGTCTCTCTCTGTCAAATAAATAAATAAATAAATAAAATCTTAATAAATAAATAAATAAATTGTATTTTGACAAGAAAAATATTTTTAGTGAAGAGTTGTATTTTTGATTTAACAAGCTGCAGATATGAAAGTTGACTTCTTTTTTAATGGTGAAGTTAATTTACAGGGCATTTTTAACTAAAATTGAGAAGATAACCAAAAGTTCTCATATTGACCTGGCAGGAAAATATTGGTCTAGCTAGCTAAAGTTGAAATATTCACACTTATTTGAACAAGTTTATTCAGTTGCAATAAGATGACCAAATAATAATTCATTGTGAAAGTAGTAATATATCTTATTTCATCTGACTCTCCCTCAACCTATCTTGGATTAAAAGTTTAACTTTCATATTATGTCAGCTGTGTAATCTGTATAATAGAATAAAGTTAGAGATTAAAGGCAACTCAGAAATAAATAATTAAACCAATAAACAAAGTGTTTTAATTGTGTTTTTAAAAACACAGTAATAAAAAACAGGAATGGCAAATAGGAATAAAGAATATTAAATAGAATACCAAATTTCTGCACAGGGAGAAGGGATTCTAACTCTGGCTTTTATTCTTAGTCCTTAGGTCAGAGCTTTGGAATTATCTAAAGACACCTTTCTTATCTGTGGCCAGTTTGACCTGCCCTATTCTAGAATAACCACATATCACCAAAAGTGTTAAAAGTCCTGAGACTAGTAAAGTATAGCCATGTTTATGGGTATGCAGTGAAGACCAGCCTTTTTGAAACAAAAAAAAAATAATTTTACTGAGGTTAACCCTGCTTTGGAGACGACATCATAGTCTTAACATGTTTTCGCTAATACTTTGCAGAAATTTAACATGTGACAGCCAGAAAAGCCAGGTAGTAAGTAATACAAGATAGACTCAAACAGATATATACACAAAAAAGGAACAAAAAGTAAAAACAATAGTTAGCTTCATAATTTTATCTTCTCTGATTGATCTGTTCAATTTTTGTTATTCCTATACTTTGATATACGCTGACTGTTAGGCTGCTTTTTGATTTCATTGGGATGTAGGTTGATCATATTCGCTAGTTATCATATTTAAAAAAAGAACATCTCTGAGTCAAGAAGACATGATATAACTGGTTGTTGCAAGCATTCTTTGTGCTTAAATATTCTATTGGTGTTTCACTAGAAAGAAATCCAAATGACATAGTACCACATTATCTTACCAAACTTCAGAACAAAATAATGTAGCCCAATTTAAACAACCAAATACAATTTTGAATATCATAACTTTTTCATATTGCATCTCATTTTATTTATTATTAACAAGATTTCCCCTATTAAGATTACTTACCAAAATAAATTTAGAATGCCCACATCTTGTGATTTTCTTCTTAGGAACTAGAATGCAGTATTGTGAAATTAAAAACTTTTATGTTATTTCCCCAATTCATTTAGGCAATCTGCATATTAAAACATACAACGGGTATCTGTCTCCTACAGATTTAGACACAGTAGTGTGGTTTCCTTCACTCTAAGGGGATGCTTTAGTAAGTAGGTATTTTCTTACCTGTGTCCTCCTTTCCTTGAGGACTAAAATGTAAGACTCTTTAGTATCTTTTCACTGGAAACGCACAGGACAAACAGAGGCACAAAACAAACCTATTAGGGCTTATTAGCCAGATCAACAAGGATTTTGACCTCAGAATCAGAAGATTCTGGTAAGATTTTCCTTTGTGAGTTAACAGATTAATCAAATGGCCTGACAATCTAGTCAATAACATCTAGAAACAAAAATGATGTGCTTTATGCTAATTTTTAAAGTAACCTTTGATTTTTTAAAAAACTACTGTACATATTAGGATTTTTTTGTATCCTTGCTAGATTTAGTTATGATAGATTAATTTTTGATATATGTTTTGAAAAAAATCACCCAGTGTGATTGCATTTGTTGGTTTCACCTTATAATTTTGTATCTTTGGCTTTACATATATTAAGCTTATGTCATTAGGGGAAACATGTTCCTATTATGTATCTTTTCCCATTCCTTTGTTGTCTTTCTTTCTGTATGTTTTTAGTTGTCTCACTTATATACATCTAGTGTTTAAAATATAAAAGCAATATGTCCCACATTGCATGGAGCACTGGGTGTTATATGTAAACAATGAATCTTGGAACACTACATCAAAAACTAATGTTGTACTGTATGGTGACTAACATAACATAAAAAATAATAATATAGGCTGCAGGGCACCTGGGTGGCTCAGTGGGTTAAGCCTCTGCCTTCAGTTCAGGTCATGATCTCAGGATCCTGGGATCGAGTCCCATATCAGGCTCTCTGCTCAGCATGGAGCCTGCTTCCCTGCTTCTCTCTCTCTGCCTGCTTCTCTATCTACTTGTGATCTCTCTGTGTCAAATAAATAAATAAAATCTTTTTAAAAAATAATAATAATATAGGCTGAAAAATAAATAAATAAATAAATAAATAAAAATAATCTGTCCAGTCTGAAGGTCTTTGGCATTTAATACAAGAGGTTAATCTCTTTATACTTATTGTGCTTGCCAATTTGTTTGGATTAACATTTTTAGAGAAAAAGAATCTTCGTCTATAGCAGATGCTCATTTAATATTTGTTGAATATTTGGCTATTTTTTCTAATTTTTCCCCTTTCCTTTATAGCGTTCTATTGACGTGATAAACTTTTCTTTATTCTCCTTTTTCTTTCCTTCTAACAGTCCGGAAGTTATGCATCCTCATTTATCAACAGCCCTTGGACAAGTATTCTGTTGAACAAATTTTGCAAACATTTATTTTAACTGTTTAAGACACTATTTTTACAAAAAAAAAGATACAATTTTTACCCATTTCTATCATTTCTAACTATTCCTCAGCTTAATTTACTAAAGCAGTCTCCAAGTAAGACAATGGACCTGAGTCAGACACATAAATGTACTTTCTTTTGAATACAGATATTTAAATATAATTATGCATTTTTAGGATTAAATCAAATGACTATGTAATAATAACACTTAAAAACAAGAAATCAATGTAAGAATACTTAAAACTCCAATAGAAATACATTGTATTTTATTTAAGAAGTTGTATTTATTCAAGAGTCTTCAAGAAAAACAGAAATGTTTCCTTTTAAACTTATTTTTTTTACAGACTATTAAAATTACCAAGCAGGATGAGGTACCCGATAAATATTCATATCATTATGACCTGGTTTTGATTGTCATTCTCATGAGGCTGCACATAACTATTGAGCTGTTACATGACTCAGTTTTTTCATTGATGAAACTGTATGTTCCTTCTGCTGTCAGTGATGTGTAATCAATTGCTGCAGCTTTATTTGTACTGTCTACAGCACAAAAGCAAATTGAGATTAGCATAAATAATTGCATCATCCAACCTTTTGGTTAGCATGAAGCCATCCATAGGTAATAAAAGTAAGATGCTACAGTGGGAAAGAATCATCAGTTCACAGTGTAGTTATTGATGGACAAACCCTATGAAAGTCAAATGAAATAAGAACAAGTGTCCCTGTTAATTAGTATTCAAGCATACTAATAGAACCCTTACACACTGGCATTCTTAGAGAGATAATTCATTATACAAATAAACTCAGAAACAAAACAGTTATTTTCCTCATCCAAACTGGAGAATTGTCTTAAAGTGATATTTTTCCCCGATGGTGGTGGTACGGTAAAGAGGTAGAATCTATACAGAGTATCCCTTCTGGTCTTGTGATGGGCAGAATAATGTACATCCTTCCCCAAAGATGTGCACAACCAAATCCATGTATTCTGTTGACATTTCACCCTTCGTTGAAAATGGACTTTACAGATTTAATTACACTGAAGAAATTAGAAAAGTCTCCTAGATTATCAGGGGGCAGGGGGCAGCAAATGCAATCATAAGTGTCCTTATAAGTGAACAAGAAAGGTAGGAGGTTCACAGTCGGAATGAGTAGTAGCTACTGAGGCAGAGGCCAGAGTAATACAGCTGAAGACCTTCGGGGTGGATGGGGGGCCACAGGCAGGAATAGGGTGGCCTCTAGAAGCCGAAACAGGCAAGCAAATAGATAACCCTACAGCACCACCACCAAAACCTCCCGCAGGAATACAACCTTGCTGACGTCTTGATACTAGCTCGGTGAGACCTGTTTCCAACTTCTGGCCTCCAGAACAGTAAAACAGTAATCTTGTGTTGTTTGTGGTAATTTGTTACAACAGCAATAGAAACTAATAAAGGCCTCCAGTAGTAAGAATTTCTGAATGAAAAAGAAAAGTCATTTTGGGTTGGGAAGAATAACAACTGAGACTCAGAAAGGATAAATAATTTTAAGCTTAGAATCACCCAGCTAGGTAGTGATAGAACCAGAATTCGAATGTGGATCTTTCTTCACCTTAATCCCTGCTATATAACTAAGAGCTTGGGACTATCTCAGTGCAGAATGAGTAGAGTCTGTCCAAAGGTTAAGTGGAAAAATCTGTCCTTTCCATGGCCAAAGCAGTAGGAAAAAATAAGCTAAAATATTTTCAGTTCTACATAAGAATGAAATATTTTGAAATCCATAAAGGAATCTTGGTTTTGTGCATAGTCCTCGAGATAATCCAAATGCCAAAACTTTCAAACTACCATTCAACACTTTAGTGATTCTTTTTTTTAAAAAAGATTTTATTTATTCATTTGATAGAGAGAGATCACAAGTAGGCAGAGAGGCAGGCAGAGAGAGAGGAAGGGAAGCAGGCTCCCAGCTGAGCAGAGAGCCTGATGCAGGGCTCCATCCCAGGACCCTGAGATCATGACCTGAGCTGAAGGCAGAGGCTTAACCCATTGAGCCACCGACGTGCCCCCACTTTAGTGATTCTTGAATGAGACAAAATCTGACTGAAAAAAAAGATACACACAATGACATTTTCAGCATGATGAGGCTTTTATATAAAATGCAATTTTAAATGGATAAGCCATAATTGCATCCCTGGTAGGAAGAATGGTGTAAGTAAGCATCAGTGGAGAAAAAAAAAAAAACATGCTAGAACCTAAACATATGTATTTTAATCATAACAATGATCGGAACTGGAAGAGAATATCTAAGAGAGATAGTGAAATTATTTTAAAATAGTAAACAATTTTCCTGCTTTATTTTTTTTAAGACCTTATTTATTTGAGAGAAAGAGAGAGAGAGATCATGAGCAGGGAGAGCAGGAGGGACAGAGGAAGAGGGAAAAGCAGGCTCCCCACTGAGCAGGAAACCCATGTGGGGCTTGATCCCAGAACCCCGAGATCATGACCTGAGCAGAAGGCAAAGGCTTAACCAACTGAGCCACCCACATCTTCTTTTCTTAATTGATTTTAACCAAATTGGAACTGGCTGAAAAATGGAAGTAAGCTTGCCAATGGTGATTCAAGACATACTTCTGATGTCCAGTGAAAGGTGGTCAAACAAGAAGGAGCAGGTTAATTACTTTGAATATCTTTGAAGCTCAGTGGGGAGCTGATTAGGTTCCTTTGATACTACTGCATTCTTTTTTAGCCTCTACTGGGTCCTCACCTGTTCAAAATTCCCTTCATCCTTCTTACATTTGTTATTCCATGATATTTCTTGCAAAAGCCTACCACACTTCCTCCATCCTCTTGAAGTGTTTAATCCCAAGGCAGTCCCCAAAACACTCTGCAGATGAGATTTTTTCTCTTGACATGGACCATTGTAGCCATCTGACTGCAGTCCCTCAGCTCGAACATTTTCAGTCATATCTTTGTTTCTCACCTTCTTTTTTTTTCTTTTAAAATCTTTTTATTTATTTGACAGAGAGAGAGGGAGAGAGAGAGAGAGAGATCACAAGTAGGCAAGCAGAGAGGGGTGGGGGGGGAAGCAGGCTCCCCGCTGGGCAGAGAGCCCAATGCAGGGCTCGATCCCAGGACCCTGAGACCATTACCTGAACCAAAGGCAGAGGCTTAACCCACTGAGCCACCCAGGTGCCCCTGTTTCTCACCTTCTTAATGTCAGTCTCTGAGAGAGAATGGTTCTCAACAGCTACCAAGGCTAACTCCTCTATTTTTACTATTGATTGCTTTTACTTCACTTTTTCTAAGGTATTCCACCACCTTAAATCTCTCCTACTTTCTTACAATTACACTGCTGAGAGGTTCAGAATTATGTCAAATTACACGACTAATAAGACACAGAAAAAAATGTAAATATCTTCTGGAAATTCTCAAATTATAAATAAATAAATGGCCTTACCACTTCAAGTTTCCATTTTTCTCTCTCTGCCTCAATTCTCTTAGTATATACAATAACTCATTTCAGTCTAAGTTCAGCCTCTTCACTCTACTGAAATTACTCTGTCCAAAATAACCACTGGCCTTCCAAATGCCACAGTTAATACTTTCTGCAGCCTTTTTTACATTTGCCTTCTTCACACTATTTTTCTCTATGGACTGTGGTTTCTTCAAAATGTCATCTAGGCTGCATAGTATTCCATCGTATATATATACCACATCTTCTTTATCCATTCATCTGTTGATGGACATCTAGGTTCTTTCCATAACTTGGCTATTGTGGACATTGCTGCTATAAACATTCGGGTACACGTGCCCCTTTGGATCACTACGTTTGTATCTTTAGGATAGATACCCAGTAGTGCAATTGCTGGGTCATAAGGTAGCTCTATTTTCAATTTTTTGAGGAACCTCCATACTGTTTTCCAGAGTGGTTGCACCAGCTTGCATTCCCACCAACAGTGTAGCAGGGTTCCCCTTTCTCCGCATCCTCGCCAGCATCTGTCATTTCGTGACTTGTTCATTTTAGCCATTCTGACTGGTGTGAGGTGGTATCTCATTGTGGTTTTGATTTGTATTTCCCTGATGCCCAGTGATATGGAGCACTTTTTCATGTGTCTGTTGGCCATCTGGATGTCTTCTTTGCAGAAATGCTGTTTGGAATATTTAGTGTACATGCATGTGCACTAGCTTACCATCATCAAACATTCTAAGGGCTAAGGATAACACATATTTTTTGTCTTTGTGAAAAGGGATATTATCCCAACCTAAAGAGATATTGGGGGAAATGTCTAAATAAAAAATGAGAAAAAGCCAACGGAAAAAAAAAAAATGTCATCTAGGTTTCTATAACCCTAAATTCTTTGACTCTTTCCACTCTTCTAATTGGTCCTTCTTCGTTCTTTTGTTGGATCAAGCCACTTTTTTTCTTTTTCTTCTTTTTCAAGATTTTATTTATGTTTTTGAAAGAGCAGAGAGAGAGACAGAATATGAACAGAGGGAGGTGAAGAGGCAGAGGGAGAGGGAGAAACAGGTCCCCTCTGAGCAGGGAGCCCCACATGGGGCTTGATTCCAGGACCTGAGGATCCTTATGACTTAAACAGAAGGCAAGATATAAGCAACCAACAAAGCCACCCAAGCACCCCCTTTTTTTCTTTTTAACTTACCTCCGTTACTATTCCTTTCCTATGCACTGGGACCAGACATTCTGTATTTTATACAAAATGCAGTTTTAAGTGAATAAGTCTAATTGCATCCTTGGTAGGAAGAGTGGTATAAATAAACATTAACAGAGAAAAACATTCTAGAACCTATGCATATATATATATATATTAATCAAAACAATAATATGATAGGGCACCTGGGTGGCTCAGTGGGTTAAGACTCTGCCTTTGGCTTAGGTCATGGTCTCAGGGTCCTGGGATCGAGCCCGCATCAGGCTCTCTGCTCAGTGGGGTGCCTGCTTCCCCCTCTCTCTGCCTGCCTCTCTGCCTGCTTGTGATCTCTCTCTCTGTGTCAAATAAATAAATAAAATCTTTTAAAAAAATATGATATTCTATTTTCCAATTGTTCTCATCTTATTATCTAGGGTTTTTTGAGTATATCATATGCTCTGTAAGCAATGATAACTTTTCTAATTCCTTATTTCTGTAATTGCATTGGTCAGTAATTCCAGAAAAATATTTAAATGATAATGATGCAGTGATTTGTGTTTCACCATTAAGCTTTAGTGTTGTATATTTTTTATCATTTTTATTTATGTATTTTATCTTTTTTTAAGAAGGATCCATCTACTTCTGTATTACTAAGAGATCAATATCAAGGATAAACGTTAAGTTCTATAATCATGTCTCTTTTTTTAAGACAATTTTATTTTATTTTTATGTATTTTTTTCCAAGATTTTATTTATTTGTGTGAGAGAGAGAACAGAATCAGGGAGAGTGGCAGCAAGAGAGAGAAGCAGGCTCCCTGATAATCAAGGAGCCCCATGCCAGACTTGATCCCAGAACCCTGGAATCATGACCTGGGCTGAAGTCAGATGCTTAACCAACTGAGCCACCCAGGCATCCAGGCATCCCTCATGTCTTTTTTATATCTATAGAAATGATTATAATTTTTTCTTCTTTGAGTGATTAATATGATTTACCTCACTTTAAACAATTCTGTAAGAACAATATTATCTCGTTTTATGTAGGAGAGTTGAGTTGCTAAGAAGTTCAGAGTTACATCAAGTCGTAAAACTAAAAAACCACACACACACACAAATGTAAACCTGTTCTGATGGAAAGGAAAGGACAGGAAAGGAAAGGAAGAAAGAGAAAGAACGAAAGAAAGAAAGAAAGAAAGAGAGGGAGGGAGGGAGGGAGGGGAGTAACAGATGGGGGGAAACAGAATCCTTTATTTAAATAAAATCTAGTACAACAATTCTAAAAAATGATAAAAGCCCACCTGCTCTAGCAAAGTGAGGAAAAGAAGCACAGAACCCTGATTTCTCAGCTACCCTGAACACTCAGAACAATCTTTGATGCATTGGAACTGAACTCCAAGGAACACAGTTGAAAGCCAAAATATGCTATGACTTCTATTACCCATGCCCAACTCATTTATCTGTTCTACAGAATCTTTATTATACAAGTTATATATGCATATAATAAGTTAACTCAAATTCTAAACAACAGTATTACATGAAATGCAAAAGTATCTGTTACTGCCCCCACTTTTAGTCCTTGGACTTGGATATTTAACTTTCACTCATTTTTTTTTAGCTACTTAATATCATGAATCTAAATAAAATGCTTATACTTTTTTTAATCTATTATTTTACACCTATTCATAGACAGCTTTGAAAGATAAGGAATTCACTTGTAACTTTCTCCTCCTAAGTAATATTTGTTATATTAATTTTAATTCTCATTTGCTTTTGTAACCTTACATTATTTACATATTAAATTAGTAAGTAAACTTTAAATAATGTAATAAGCTTCTTTTTTTTAATTGTGATATGTTAGTCACCATACAGTACATCATTAGTTTTTGATGTAGTGTTCCATGATTCATTGTTTGCATTCTCCATGCAATACGTACCTTCCCTAATACCTATCACTGGGCTAAGCCATCCTCTCATCTCCCCACCCCTCTAAAACCCTCAGTTTGATTCCTGGAATCCATAGTCTCTCATGGCTCATTTTCCCCTTTGATCCGCCCCCCTTCACTTTTCCTTTCCTTCTCCTAATGTCTTCCACACTATTTCTTATGTTCCACATTTAAGTGAAACATATGATAATTAATGTAATAAGCTTCTACTTCTTGTTGTAAAGCTTTAGATGACATCTCTTAATCGTGCACTACGCAGTATGAGAAAATTAGCCCCGCTCTACCACTGAGTGTGGCCGCCTCCTCTCTTTTTATTACCCTCTCACTCATGACTGCAGTCATACTGGAGACCTTGTTTTTCCTCCAACATGCCAGGTCTGGTCCAGTCTCAGAGGACTGGCACTAGGACCTGCATGTTGGCTGCTCAACCAAAGCACATAGTCCTTATTCATAATCAAATAAAATTTCCTGATAACAGAGATCTCTATCATATCTTCAATTTCAAAATTCTGAGATACCTAGCTACAAGCTTTAGAAGACTTGGCTTATAAGCAGGCAAATTTCCTCTGTCTTCCATCCCTTCTTTGTTCTTGGGGTATCATTCTGCAAATTACCTTCTATCTCCTTTGCTTCTTCAATTTCTCTCCTCTCCATTAGCTTTTCCAACTTTGAACTGAAATGTATTTCTGGTCCCTGTCTTCCCCTCAAGCTCCTTTCCTATCAATCTCTTGCCTATATATTAAAATTATTGGGGAAGAATCCATATTGCAGCATCTAATTTCTCATCTTTCATCCACTCCTTTATGAAGGCCAGCTTGCCCCTGCCCTCCTTTTCTCCTAAATGCTCTTCACCAACATCACTACCAAGGTACTAATTGCCAAGTTCAGGGGTGTCTTTAAGACCCTCACCCCACTTGAACGTTTCTAGCACATTCACCACAACTGAGTCTTACCCATCTCCGCTCTCCACTCCTATTGCCCTGGCTCCTTCTTTATTGACTCTTGCCTGGGACACTGTAATAACTGGCTTCCTTCCAATCTGTTTTCTCCACCACCTCCAGTTTTCTCTCAAAAACCCGCATCTGTTCAATTAAAAAAGGATTTTTTGAGTTACTGGAATGGAGAAGATAAAATTTTAAGGGGAAATGCTCACAATATGACATTAACTGGAATAAACACTTAAAATCATATAGATTGGGTTAAAATGTACAAATGTTATCATTTCAGCTATATATAAATATATGCAATATGTACATAGGATGTACTTATGTGCATATGTATGTATTTGTAACAAAGATATCAAAATGTGAACACGGTTTTCTCTGGTGGTAGGACACTGAATGAGGATTTATTAATTTAGAATACAATGTGATGTGTAGTAGGCTAACATTAAAATTTCGTTTGAGGTGCAAGAAGTCCAGAAGAGCTATAGAAAGATTGTATCACGCCAGTCAAGTTTTGAAGGGTGAATGGGCATTTTTTTTCCAGGTAGACAAATGAACAAGTATATTTTAGGTAGAAAGAAGAACATGAGAAAATCTATGGATATGTAAAAGCACATTATATACTCAAAACAGAGAATATTCCAGCAGCCTAGAAAATATGATGGGTTCACATTATGATAAACTTATATGTATTCCTTGCTAGTATAATGATCCCTTTACACCCCATAGGATTTTTCTAAAACTTCATCTCTTGTCTATGACCACCTCTGATTATATCATAGCTCTCTTACCTCTGTGCCCGCACACTTAGACCATACTGCCACATAAGATCAATCACGGAACAGTCCTCATTGCCTGGCTAACTCTCAGATGGTTGTTTTCTACAACTATGTCTCTGCCTCCCTAGTCATGGCTTATGTGATCTGTTTCTGGATAGCACCATAGAGAGTGATGGATGAATACCATAATCCTCACCCAGCTACACATATACCCATACACAGACACTCAGATCTTTCCTCCAAAATATGTATCCTCTCCAGGGTCATAAAAATACCATGAAAACCAACCCAACGTCAAGCCTATAAAAATGTATTCTTCCCTTCAGTATTTCCCATATTCAAGATAACTTCAGTGAAGAACACAAGTAATCTGCTTTCTAAATTTGCTAGCCATTTTAGCAAAAATTCGTCTTGCGATCCTATTTCTGATCTTTGCACTGCTAGTTAGTGCACAGGATGACTTAAATATGTTTTAACAAGTAACAAATACACGATGAGTAGGATCAAGTCATCTTCAGTGGTTTGGCACAACTGCTCTTATTCTCTTCGATACAACCGTTCAAATAGGTATTGATTTTGATGTGACTGGGGCTGGGGGGAAAATACTGGCCTGGTAAGTAGGGACTCACATTCTAGTCCTGGGGCTTCTACCTGCCTGAGGACTCTGAGAAAGTCCTGGATTTCTGGATTTCTCCTGCCTTCAACCACCTCGAATCTTTAAAATGAAGGCCTTGGATTCATTCTTTAAAAAGTCACTCTGGGGGTGCCTGGGTGGTTCAGTGGGTTAAAGCCTCTGCCTTCAACTCAGGTCATGATCTCAGGGTCCTGGCATTGAGCCCTGCATCAGGCTCTCTGCTCCGTTGGGAGCCTGCTCCCCCCATCCCCCGCCTGCCTTTCTGCCTGCTTGTGATCTCTGTCAAATAAATAAGTAAAATCTTAAAAAAAAAAAAAGTCACTCTGACTCTGGGGCACCTGGGTGGCTCAGTGGGTTAAGCTGCTGCTTTCAGCTCAGGTCATGATCTCAGGGTCCTGGGATGGAAACCGAATCAGGCTCTTTGCTCAGCGGGGAGCCTGCTTCCCCCTCTCCTTCTGCCTGCCTGCCTACTTGTGATCTCTGTCTGTCAAATAAATAAATAAAATCTTAAAAAAAAAAAGTCACTCTGACTCTAAAATTCAAGGTCCCTAAAGAAAACTATATGGAGGTCTACCTTAACTCTGTATTTAATTTTACCCATTTTGTAAACTGACCTTTAAGAGGGCTTGCGATGCTGACCTCAGCTTTTACATTTGAATAACTGACAGAAGAAAAAACACAAATGTGAATTCCCCTCAATTTCATCAACATGAAACCAGCTTCCTCCAACACTATAATAAATTCACCCTACACAAAATATTTACAGGCCTAGAAATGCAGATATTTTAGTCACTTAGACAATTCTTAATACTATTGTACCAAAGTGAAATTTTTATCCTCTCCATAGACTTTGGAGCTACATCATTAGATTTCTTATTGTGATCATGATTTAAACCTAAGACATTTGAGCAATACTTGTATTATTATTTGCAATAACATAAGCAGAGTGGATAACAATAAGTATTTAAATGCTTATTGTTCGTTTACTGTGAGATATGAGCCGTTAAATTCATAGATTCATGACCTTTTTATACAAACTAGAGTGTGAACCATGAGCATGTTCTTCAGCAACTATTAAAAATAAATAATACATTAAGCACAGAACCAAATGCAAAGTTAGGCTTGCATATCAAAAAAAAAAAAAAAA
>RCUC01112372.1:0-18537 GCA_003697995.1 Taxidea taxus jeffersonii | reverse complement strand
CTTGCGGGTGGCCTGGCCTGGTTTTCTTTTGTGGCTGTTCTCCCTTCCACGCAGCTTGCCTGGTGTTGCTCACCAAACTGGTACACGATAGGCACATCACTTGTTGCAAGCTCTCTTTCAACTTTTTATCTTTTAATGATTTGTCCAGCTGATTTCTACTTTTCCTGAGAGGAAAAAGAAACTATTTGAAATCTTGGTTTTAAAGCTCTTCCTTGTGACTGTGCTATAATGAGGGCCCAGTCCGTTTCCCATGGAGCTGTGCAAAGAATACAAAATACACACGACCAGAGAGGAGATGAGAATGTGAAGTGAGATGGGAAGGGGAAAAATGTCCTGCGGCTCCACCTTCAGAGGTGAGGGCTTAAAAATGTAAAGCAAAGTTATAGCTTATAGATAATTCAGAGTTACCTATATGCACATGAAGCGGATATGTGTATTTTAGAGGTTAGGGACTGTACACAAAGCAATAGCTAAAACAGAAATGATAAAATGTGCAGATGGTTGTGGATAAATTACCAAATAGTACTTGCCCAAATGCAGTAACATTAGGTTTAAAAATAATTTCGATAAATTATGTTGTTGAGGTAACAAAAAGCATCTAATCTGAAAGCCAAAGATATTTGAAATTAATAGTGTTAATTTACCATAGTTATGGCAGGTATAAGGATTAAATGGTGTGAGTCAGATGGCTGTCATCAGCTAATAATAATAGATCGGCCCATTGAGTACATACCATGTGGTACATACAGTATGCCCCTTATTTCTGCTGAAGTATATAAACAACTCCCCATCGTAAGTATTTGCATTTCCATTTAATACATGAGGAAATTGACATTTAAAAGGTAAAACAACTTATGCAAATCACACACTGAAGTGGCACAGCCAGGATCTGCATCCACATTTCTGACACCAAGAGTTGTTTTAAAAAAGAAAATGAAAATAAGTTAATTAATTAGAATTAATTAATTAAAGACAGTATAGGTCTTTAAAGAAAGCCAGATTTGGGTTTTGTTTTCTGTTGTTTGTTTTGTGTGCTTTTTTTTTTTAAGATTTTATTCATGTATTTGAGGGAGAGAGAGCATGTGTGCAGAAAATAGAGAGAGAACGAGAAAGGGAGAGATCAGGAGCAGTAGGGGAAGGCAGGGGGAGAAGCAGACTCCCTGCTAAGTGGGGAGCCAGATGTTGAACTCTATCCCAGGACCCTTGGCTCATGACGTGAGCCAAAAGCAGATGCTTAACTGACTGAGCCACCCAGATGCCCCAGACCTGGGTTTGAATTCTGACTAGCACTGGTGGGTAGTACAAGTGTAGATTTAGGTGTATTGGTTACCCCAGCTGAGCCTGAGTTCCATCATTTGTAAACATGTAGATAACAGTACATACAGGGAGCATGCAGTATCTTTACTATTAGGATGGATATGTTGACCTTACTGACTCAGTTATCCATGACAAATATAATACTTGATATTCATCCAAATATTTTAAGAGCTATTTTACTTGTCTTCAATTAGGAACATGATAACTCATCCAACCTTTTTTTAAAAATATTTTATTTATTTATCTGAGAGAGTGAGTGAATGAGTGAAAGAATGTGAGAAGGGGGAGGGGCAGAGGGAGAAGCAGGCTCCCCACTGAGCAGGGAGCCCTATGTGGACTCCATCCCAGGACCCTTGGATCATGACCTGAGCCAAAGGCAAATGCTTAACCGACTGAGCCACTGAGGTGCCCCAAACCTACCCGATCTCTTAATTGTGACCCCAAACATATAGCTGAGACTCATGAAACGTGAGAGCCCATTGTTATTTCCTTTTATACAGGTTCCTGTGTTGAAATATGTACTTTGTGACTATGGGGTAGTAATACTGCTAATGGAATATGGATACATTAAAAGCAGCTCTTTTTGACAACCCTTTATTAATACCTAGCAATTAAATATATTAAGAAGCCTTGTTTTGCACACTCTTTCAACCACAGAACACTAAAGATGTATATGTTATAATTACAATTATCCTTTTTCTTCATTGTCCTGCTGAGGAATGCACTGTAATTCTGGCAGCCAGGCTACAGAGTTGGCTTGCTTTCCTTGGATTGCAGATGTCTAATTGCAGGCAACCATTTCATTTAAAATGGCTCATTAAAGTGAAAAACATTTAGCATCAGTAACATGGATCAGCATCCATGATTATGCATTTAATTAAAGTATGCTTTTCCTTACTTTTCTAATTTTTCTATTGATCTCTCTATGTACCTTCCTATCTACACACACACACACACACACACACACACTCCTACAGAATTATATAAAGCATTCCTTAGATATTAATTTTATTGCTTTGAAAGAGTTGAAATTCCTTGGGTAATTATTCCATGGAGTATGTACAGAAAGTAATAATTATAAAATTATAGAATTTAAATTTATAGAATTTAAACTAGGAACAAGTTTCCTGTTTTGTTGGCTTTTCTAGATGTGTTATATTTTACATCAGTAAATGTATTTAAGGTACTAAGATATTATTTGTTGATTATCATTCCAAAGAATTGAAAAATGGAAAGATACCATTTGTCAGATCCTGAACTACTGTGTTTACCAATGAATGAAGTAAGATTGTGAAAAGAGAAGACAAAACAAAGCAAAACAGAAAAACAATTCTGATCTTTTTCATGCATAAAAGACCAATCATTGAGTTATAGTTTTGATGTGACGATATGTTCTGTTTTTCATACTGTAAAAATAAGTTTATCTAATGACATTTGTTCAGTAATAGGACATTTGAAATTTATAGTCATTTTACTTTTAATATAATAATAATGGTATTTTAAAGAACATTGGAAGAAGACAGGCATTATATTTTAATTTTACTATCAGCTGTGATGAACTATATGGATTGCAACTGGTTGACTATGCAGTCAATGTTTACATAATTATTTGCAAGTTATTTGTAAATAGCCTTAGGTTTTTTTGGATCCATAAATTTTAATAGATGAAATGACAGAGGCTTCATAAGAATAGCTAAGGCTAAACTAAGCTATCTTTTATTAACTTCTTTTTCATTTCACTATGAGAAATAAAAAATTATTTCCTGCAGAATCTAGATGTGCAAATGCACTGGGTCATGTCTAAATCTGAGGCAGTGAAACATTTTTTCCTGAGAACTCTTGATCTTTAAAGAACAGAGTAAATCCACAGTCACACTGGAGTGAAACTCACATGTTGAAGCGCACTTAACATGTGTGTGAGAATGTGATGGAGACTATAAATTGAAAATACATAATAGAAAACCTGCTTCAAGTCTCTCTTTTGAGGCAGCCAGAGGTAGCCTCATGAAGTCAAGATTGGTCTATCTTGACCAGAGTTTATTTACCTCCTACCTGGATGTTTTAATTGCATTTTTCTCTTCTCCCACAAGCACTCCTGGAAGTGTAAAAAGTGTTTAGAAGTGTGCTATTTGCCACCCAGCAAAAAAGAGTTATTAAAAATAATTGTCACTAACATACGCCCAGCCCTTCATAGGTACAGTTCTGTAGTAGTTGCCTTTCGCCGCATTCCAGGTTTATCCCCCGTTCTTAAAATGAGTCAGAAGCAAGTGAAAATGAGAGCCAGGAGAGAGGAAAAACAAGAGGGGAAGAGAACAGAAAGGAGCAGCAAGAAAAAAGGGGAGAAAAATAGCTACCCCACGGAGGGGAAAGAGCCACATAAAAAGAAGCAACGATGAGAGGATCCACTAGAACTTTAAAGAAAAGACAGGCAGTTGATACTGAATGGTTAAAAGAGTGAGGGAAATAGAGAGGGGGGAAAAGCAGTTGGAATCTGATGTGTTAGTAAACCATGCTTCTCACATACTGCAATTTACTTCAGTGCTCATCTTCAAAGTGTTATCATATCTTATCACTGCTTTGAAATGCAAAGTAGATGATTGATTACTATTCACAGTTCTTCAACTTTCTTTACAAGCAGATCTTCAAGTACTTCTATGTGGTTTCAGTCCCAGTAGCTAACAAGTCTTAGAAATTATCCCAGCAGTGAAGAGTGAAGAGAGCATTACACATCTTAAGGAATGGGTTTAAACTACAAGTGAAATGTGACTCTTTTATAAATAGGAAATTCCCATTCTAACTGTATTGCCAAAGGAACTGTTCTGCTTCCTTCACTTAATTCTCATCTCTGCCCTCAGTTACTTTATTGCTTTTCTGATGAGTGAGGAAAGGGACCACCAGAAAAATCTCTTTGTACTAAGAACTGTATGAAGGACTGAACATCAGGAGTGCACAAAGTCCACTAAGTTCGCTATAATTGGGAAAACAAGATAGACACAATGATACAACTCATGAATAATTTCAAAGACTGTAAATAAAAAAAAATTAAATCCTGTGTAAATTTGAGAATGAAAAAAACTGGAGAGACTCATGATGAAAATTCACACTTAAGGGTTCTTTCAGGGAGTTTGGTAAAAAAGAACATAAACCCATATTTTATATAAGCAGCAAAATAGATAATGGCGTTTAAATAAAAAGGTAAAAATCAGAGCCTCACACAGATACAAAAATGAACACATGTTACACATATTATTTAGCTCACAGGAGAGCCAGGCAGATGTTAATACCGGTTAGAAAGAGAAGCCAAAGGACAGCTTTATAGATTAGGAATGTAACCAAACCCAAGTCCATTTGCTTGATATGCAGCCAAGCCAATCACTGAGTATCAAGTATGCAATAAGGAAAGGGTTTATTCCAGAGGTACCTCAAATTGCCTTGTCTTTCTGAAGAGGGAGAGAACACAGTCTTATAATCATATAATCATTGAGATTTCATACATACTGGTGAAAAGGATTGGGAAATTTGCAACTCTTCAAAGGGAAAGATGGAACATGCATATGAGACAAACACCTGGGGAACATAAATCCCATGTTTACTTTGGGGTGGAGACTTAGTCTCAGAACTGCTTAGAATTCAGCCCCTGAGGTCAGGAAGTTATGTCTGGACAAGGAGAAGGGGCTAGGGACAAGCGCTGAGCTGGTACAAACTGGATGGGGTCTTGGTATTGTTATCTCTGGTAAGGAATGCAGGACCTTGCTTATTCCTAGCTTGGAATCTGGAATCCAGGCTTCTGCCTAGAGAGCTAGCAGATTTGTTACTGGGGTCCGGAAAGATGCAATAGCTGATTAGGGGAAAAAAACTCTCTGAAAAACAAGCTTTAAACTTTCTGCTAGTTTCAACCCTATGTGGCACTGTTTCAAGAATATAAAAAATGAGGCAAAATTTTATTTTCCACAAAGAGGGGAAGAAAGTCAAATGAATCCTCCACCAGACAAGACAGAATTTGTATGTTTCTCAGATTCCTACAATTTACTGACTTTTAAACTATTTTCCATAGAATCATAATCTTGGCCAATGTCAAGGGTGCTATAGTCCATACATAACTTTTCTTTGAATTACAAATGTTTTCTCTCAAATAGTAAAGATCAAGAACCAAGAGAACCTTAATAATACTCATTGCATCACCTCTAAGTGAATATGAACAGCATCTCATGAACATTACAAAAGATAGAAACCTTGACTATACAAATTATTGTATTATATAACACATCTTTTTTCACACCACACTTTTTTCCCCTAATGTGATAATTGCTTTATATTTTGGTTATGCCTTTTATGGGGAACTTAACATTTCACTTATTCTAATCAATTGATCTAGTCCTCTGGGATGATGTATTTTCTCTCTTCTATGGATAAAACAAATTAACCTCCTGTCTGGATCTTTAAGAGACACGTGTAAAGGTTTGATTAATGGTAGAGTTACAGGATCTGTTTTGAAGTAGAGGAAGTGGTATAATTATTTAGTTAATTAGGCTCTATTTTGGGGAAGTATCATTTGTTGAGACTGCATTAAATAATTATAATCTCATTTCTTCACTTTTCTACAAAGAAGATGCTTGGTTATTTTTCACTAATATTTTAAAGATACTATTAAGTGTCCAATTTTCTGTCAATACAATAACTACACATATATCATTTTGTGGTTCAATTTAACTCCCAATTCAGATAATTCTCTATGGAATTTTCCCAAGACAAAAAAAAAGTTACATATTACAGAGAATTGTGAATATTCATATTCTGATGGTCTCTGTGTTTTCATTATCTTTATAATGGGATTCTGATTAGAATATAATAACTTATTTTTGTATTTTGGAAAGAATAATATCTAAATCCAAACATATTTCTTAAATTCTTTTTTAAAAGAAGTCAAGCTAATCTCAGCATTCACTTCCCTGCTAAAGTCCTTAAGTCACTTGCCTTACCGAGGTGTACCAGGCTCTGCTTCCTCTGACTTCTGCAAACTCTGGTTCCCCATCTCCTCATCCTTTCCTTGCTTTTGTCCTGCAGAAATACTGTCTGTCTTCCAGCTGTTAAAAGTCTTTCCTCTCATCTTATCTTGGCCCACACCCTTTACTTACCCAGTCAACTATTCATCCTGCATTTGAACTTTCAGAAGTTATTTCCTAAGATCACAACCTCCCTGATGTCTCAATCTAAAAATATGTTAATTCATTTATTTGACAGACAGATCACAAGTAGGCAGAGGCAGGCAGAGAGAAGGGAAGCAGGCTCCCTGCTGAGCAGAGAGCCTGGACCCTGGGATCATGACCTGAGCGGAAGGCAGAGGCTTTAACCCACTAAGCCACTCAGGCACCCCTGATGTCTCAATCTAGATCAGTCATCCCAATCACAATATCTTGACCTTTCCTTTCTAGCCCTTATTGCAGCTTGTAATTATATCCACTTGTTAGATTACTTGGTAATTCTTCACTCTCTCTGTTGGATTATAAACTACAGGGAGAATAGACACTTTAGATAGATAAATAGATAAATAGATAGATAATAGATAAATAGATAAATAGATAGATAAAATAGATAAAGTGTCTATTTAACTAGTGATTACTAATTTAAAAACTTTTATTAACTTAGATTAATGTTTATTTTTAACTATTTCACCAGGTGAACTGTACTTCTCTGAAATAACTAATTTCTGAAGAACTTTTACCAGTATTCTTTATATCTTTTATACCAAAGTATTTTCTACCTATTATATCTACAAAGTATTTGCTTATTTTATATTAAAAATTCAGTAGCACGTTGACTATTTGGAAGAAAATGATGCTAAAGATTTTGGAAAATGAACAAGATGAGCTTTTAAAGTTATCATTTTTATATAATGGATTAGTTATAGGTATATTTTAAATTTAGTATTTAGAAACAAATAAAAATATCTCAAGTGAGGAGCGCCTGGTTGGCTCAGTCAGTTAAGCTCATGACTCTTGATTTCTACTCAGATCTTGATCTCAGGGTCATGATCTGGATCCCCACTTCCAGCTCCTCACTCAGCGGGAATCCTCCTTGAGATTCTCTCTCTCTCTTTCCCTTTGCCCCCACCTCCCATGTTCTTGAATGTGTTCTCTTTCCCTAAAATAAATAAATAAGTCTTTAAAAAGGATATCTCAAGTGAATCAAAATAAATGAAGTGTGGTAAAATTCCATACAGAAGCACCATGGCTCCTGTATTATTATGCTTTTTTACCTTTAAATTGTCTAATTACCTTTGAGTAAGAAGAGCAATAATATATATAAAATCTCTACAAACAGTAATCAGCCTGTGACATGTTTAAGTTCATATTTCTTTGCTTGAAATTCAGTTCAATTTCCTTTATTCAAATGATGCCCAGTTGTGTTTTGGCAACTTATTTGAATAATATGTGTCTTTTTCTCTATTTAGATTATACTTTTTTTTTTCCAAAAGGGATGCGTTATTGGTATTTGATCCCATTTAAATGAAGAGGGAAGAAACATTTAATACTTAATATTTAGGCTACATCATGAATAGTAGGTTGAAGTTCGCAATCTAAATGGAGGAAATCAATTTTTGTAGTATTTTGAGGTAGTAAAGAATTTAGGTTTTTGAGAAAATAGAGATTTAATGTAATTGAGGAATGTCCTAATCTGTTTAGATTGTGTCAGGGAGCAAGAAATTCTTGTCCCTTTCAAGGGTCTTTATAGGTCCACTAAGAATCAAATTGACATGTGACAAGTTAACATGAGAAAATAAAATATAATTTCATATGTAAAGGGAATCCACACAGACACAGAAATTCCAGAGACAGTGAGGCAAGATGAGGTGTATATATGTCATTCTGAACTAAGGAGAAGGGGTAGGGGTCTGGGACTTCAAAGGGCAGGAATGTAGTTCACAGGAAGATGGAAAGGAGTGACTGGTAAACATGTGTTTGCAGGGCCTTGGAAACAATGGGACATAGAGGCCTTGCTAGGTTCCTCCCTGTCTATTATACCTAGTTCATATCATAATGTAGTTTTCTGTGGTGATAGCTCTCCTCCTGAAGCAGGTACTTTAAATTCCTTTTAGGCATTGAGCAGGGGAGATAAAGAGCTTTTTCTGAATCTGCAGGATTTTGATTGCTTTTTAACTTGGAATAATCTTCATGCCAAAGGAGCTCATCTTGAGGAGGCTTGCCCTTGGCCCCTGTAGCTGACATAACAAAATACCATAGACTGAGTGACTTAACAGATATTTATTTTCTCAAAGTTGTGGCAACTGTAAGTTCACGATCAGTGTGCCAGCGTTGTTGGATTTTAGTAAGAGTCCTCTTCCTGGCTTGCTGGCAGATGACCATCTTCCTTCTGTGTTCTCACATGGTAGGGAGAGAATAAGAGAGAATGGGGTGGGGAAGGGCAAGAGGGAACAAGTTTTCTGGTGTTTTCACTTATTAAGACACTAATTTTATCATGAGGTCCTCATCTAAACATAATTCCTTCCTGAAGTCCCCATCTCCAAATACTATGACATTAGGGGTTACGGCTTCAATATATGAATTTGAGGGGACACAGTTCAGCCCACAGAATTCCTCTCTGATCCCACCTCCCCCAAATTCTGGTCCTTCTTGCATGTAAAATACATTCATTCCATCCCCAAAGTCCCAAAAGTCTTAACTCATTTTAGCATCAACTCTAAAGGCTAAGCTCCAAAATCTCATCTAAATATCTAAATCAGATTTGGGTGAGACAAAGTCTGATTCATCCTGAGGAACAATTTCTCTCTAGCTGTGAACCTGTGAAACAAGACAAGTTATAGGCTTCCAAAATTCCATAATGAGTCAGACATAGGATAGGCATTCCCATTCTAAAAAGAACTACAAAAGAAAGAAGCGACAGGTCTTAAGTCCAAAACCTAATAGGGGCAAATTCCATTAGATCTTAAGGCTTGAGAATAAATAATCATCTTTGGTTCAATGTCTTGTCTTCCAGACCCAGTGGAGCCGTTGTATTGCCCCTGCAGCTCTACTGGGTGAAGGTCACTCTCCCAAGGTTCTGCAAGGTGGGGATCCCTCCCACAATGTTATTCTTGGTGGGGATCCCTCCCACAAAGCTATTCTAGGTAGGCGTCCTATTTTCAAGGCTCTGGGCAGCCCTGCCCCCAAGTCTATAGGTATAAGCCCTCTGGCCTTTGACTTTGATGTGATGGTTCCACCCTCTGAAACTGAGGAGGAAGCCCTGATGATCTCTGAATTCCCTTTGGAATCATTCTTCCCTTTTCTTGGAGAATAGCCCTCTGTAGTAGCTGGATGGCTCTGTGGTCCAGATGTGTATAATCCAAGAAGTCCAACAACTATATTTGAGTCTGTCTCAGGTTCTCTTTCCTTTTTAGTTCAAACTAGCAGTGTCTTGGCTGGTATAATTTTATCTCTATTCCTGGTCTCTGTTGAGGTGGCTGATTAAGTCCATGAGTCCCACTCATGATCTTTTTATCAGGTGGTTGTTCAGCCATACCTTTAGCGTTTTCTTCGGAACAAGCTTTCTCACTTTTTCGCAATATGGATAGACTGAGAATTTCTCAAATCTTCAGGGTGTGGTTCCTTAAGTATTTCTTAAGGAACATGCTTAAGTATTTCTTAAAGTAGCACTCTCAGTACCAAAATCATCTGTATTAGTCAGGGTTCTCCAGAGAAACAGAGTATATATAATATAGAAAATATTTAAATATTTAATATACATAATATATGTTTTTATATCTATGTATGTATATATGTATATCTTATATACATAATATCTGTATATCTACATCTATCTATTTATATATATATATACACATGTATACATATATGGAGAGGATTAATTATAAAGAATTGGCTTATGTGATTACAGAACCTGAGATGTTCCTAAGATCTATCTGTACTAAGTAAACTGGAAACCCAGGAGAGTCAATATGTGTATTTCTAGTCAAAAAGCCAGCAGACTCAAGCCTTAAGAAAAGCTGATGTTTCAGTTCAAGTCCAAAGGCAGGAAAAGACTGAAGTCCCAGCTTAAGGCAGTGAGGCAAGAAGAGTTCCCTCGTATTCAAAGGTAGGTCTATCTTTTTGTTCTGTCCAGGCTTTTGACTGAATTGAGGGCCACCTACCTTAGGGAAGGTAGTTTGCTTTACTCTGTCTTCTGATTGGTTTACATGTTAATCTCATCTGCAGATACCCTCACAGACATACTAAGAGTAATGTTGGAACAAATATCTGAGCACTCTGTTGCTCAGTCACATTTAATACATAAAATTAACCACAACAGGGAGACTAGGGATAAAGATCCTGAGGGAAAATTGTAGAAAGAAGTTGGAGCAGATTTTACAGAGCTTTAAAGTACACATTAAAGAATTGATTTTTGTCACTGGAGAATTTGAAGGGAGAGAGAGAGAGGTAATCTGATTAAAATAGCAAAATATCGTGAGGTGGAGTGGGGTTGTTGTGAAGAAAGGCGGAGAACAAGGTAGTACATACTATAGTTGAAAACTGTGGTTTGATCTCAAGTTGCTCTCTGAAGTGAATAGAAGGTTTTGAAGTTTTGAGAGATTGACTTGATGTGGAATATGGGAGGAGTCAACAATGGCTGCCAAGTTTTCAGTTTTAGCAAATATATTTATGGTGTGCCATTTACCAAAAAAGAGAAAATGAAAGAAGGAGTAAGTTTTGAGGGAAAGATGCTAATACCAGTTTTAGATAGATGAATTTTGAGGAGTGGGCCATCACATCGGAGTGGTGCAGTTGCGAGGTCCAGATGTGTAGTCTAGGGTGCTCTTACTCACTGTGAGTGGCCCAGCGTCCCTATGGAGGGGATGTTGAGATGAAAAAGAGTGTTTAATGAAAAGGTATACCGTACTTAATGGACAGAGCAGGGGGCACTGGAGGCACCCTCAGTTGTCCTTCTGTATGTCAACATTCATAATTCATACCTCAGAAATATCAGGATCTGGAAAAAACAATGGTATCATGTTCAAAAATGTGTAGAAATCACGACTTCGTTTGATCTCTCGGTTTGGGTGATGTTTTAATGAGTTTCTACTTTTATGGCTGTTACGTTGATTACGTTGATTTTTTTGCACCTGTTAGCAAAAGGGTTTTATAGGCCAAAGGTCTACTTTGGCTGTAGATGTGAAAGTAGATGGCATGCATGCTGTGGAAGAGGTTGAGCAAAAATCAATCTACCTCGGAATCGATTAAAATCAGGAAAATTTTCCAATGTCAACAGGGTATTTAGGATGAGAATAATTAAATGAGCTTTAGAAGCAAATGAATTATTGATTACTCAGAAATATCAGGTCCAAGAAGATAGAGGTTGAAATGTATGACTTCCTCTTCCCCCTCCTAGTGAGAAAGAAACAGACAACTCTTCTCATTTGAAGCTTAGAAATAAGCAGTTGGGTGGAAGAATTGGAAAATCATAACATTATAGGCAAGATATAATACAATTGGTACTTTGAATATATATATGTATCTACATATTCAAAAAATCATCTCCTTAATTATTTTCAGAATTAATTTAAAATTATGTGAGGTAAATTTTTAAGAGAGTATAGTACTTTTTTTTTTCTCTCTCTCTTTAGAATTTGCTTTGATGATGTAGTGCAAATTTCGGTTTTGTGTTTTTTCCCTGGGAATTGTTCTGTTGTTCTCACCTGCTCTATCTTCACAGCGCTTTTACCCCCTTCCTTCTTTACCCTCTGAGACTCTGGCACCATTCAGTCATTCACCCAGGCATTCATTCATGTGGTAAATATTTATTAAGCAAAAGGGAAAGTCTGCACTCTCACAGAGCTTGCCTTTTATTTTATTTTACTATTTTTTTTTTTTTCTTAGAGAGAGAGCTGGAAGAGGGAGAGAAAGAGAATCATTTTTCTTTTTTTTTAAGATTTTATTTATTTATTTGTCAGACAGAGATCACAAGTAGGCAGAGAGGCAGGCAGAGAGAGGAGGAAGCAGGCTCCCTGCTTAGCAGAGAGCCCAACGCGGGGCTGGATCCCAGGACCCTGAGATCATGACCTGAGCCTAAGGCAGAGGCTTAACCCACTGAGCCACCCAGGCGTCCCCAGAGCTTGCATTTTAGAACAGTGTTTCCCAAATTGACAGTTTGGTCTAGATAATTCTTTATTGTCGAGGATGTCCTGTGAAATATCAGATGTTTAGTAGTATCCTTGGCGTCTACCCAATAGATGCCTCTAGCACCCCTCAACAAATGTCTCCAGACAGTACCAAACGTCCTCTTCTTGGCAAAAACACCCCTGTAGAGAACCACTGTTCTATAGGGAGGAAACAGACAATAAACAAACATAATGTCAATGGTGATAAGTTCCATGAAGTAACATAGAAACCAGGACTGTGGTATGAGAGGTAGCAGGGGCAAGCTCTAAAGATTTCTCATCAAGGACAGCAGTCCACAGAGTGCACAGACACAGGAAGCTCTGTATCTCTCTTCACAGATGCTTATCATTCACTGAGAGCCTGTCTATGAAATTGTCAATTAAGGCAAGAGCCTGCTATATTATTTATACGATTAAATTATTTCTGGTTCTTGACTATTTACAAAATGCCATAGTCACAGTAAGATGTTTTTTGAATATGTCAAGTAAGTACCTCAGCTGAATAGAGCATTTATAACTTCAAATGGACTATCGCCTGCTATTGATTTTGCTGTCCTGTTTCTGCCACTGAGAAACATGAGGATCAATAAGTCACATAGGCCCTCAGTGGGTGGTTGGAAGGTATATTTATTTAAAACCAGTTCTTTAATTTTTGTTTATTACATTATTTCATCTATCTGAAAGCAGTTCTGCCAGTTTTTGATTTCAGGATTGTCAGAACTCTGAGTGGGAGAGGCTGTAATAGCTCAATAAATCAAAGAACAGTGGATGTGTATTCTAGTTCAGGCTCTGCTATTGACTGGTAGAGGGAAGGGGACAAATTATTTTACCCTTGGGCATCTTCTCTTAAAAGGGGACTATTACATCTTATTACTTCACAGCTTTCTATGAAGAAATGATGTAGTAAATGTAAGAGCATTTTAAAAAAATACTATGAGTAAATAATTTATGTGTATATATGTATTTTGTAAGTAGGTAAACCTATTAAGGACAATTTTGTATTTCTCAGATACTCTTGAAGCTGAGGGAGAGCAATTATCACTGTTCCCATCGCTCTGTGTTTTTTTTTCTCATCCGACCTGCTTAGCCTTTTAAGTTCCTGTGCTACTCTGGTAAATTTCCCTCCAGTTTAACTTATTTAGCATGTTCTATTTAAAGTTTAACATAATTTTCTGTACGGTGTAGCTTACCCAGAAAACTGGTGAGACTCTTAAAGCTTTCATTCTAGAGCAGTGATTCTCTTTTTCATTATTACTCGCCAACCCCCAAGGAGCCTTTTTAGACATTGTTTTCCTAATTGCTCACCCCAGGAAATGTTAATGCCACACATTTGTTCCTGCTCAAGAACCAATTTTGCCCTCTGGGAGTGATGTGGCAAAGCCTCCTCCCCCCACCCCCACCATCATTGAGAATGCAAGCTTTAGTGTCTCTAGACTCTTAAGTTGGAGTCTACATTCCCAGCAGCTTTTTAGCGGATTCCTCCAGTCCAGATCTACTCTGGTTGTGTGGGGTGAGACCAAGACTCAGCTAGCGGGATCTCATGGTGAGCCCCCGCTCTCCAGGCTGGTTTATTCTTCTGAAGTCACCTGATGTCTGAACAGTTCTTTGGCCATAAGATGACATTATATTGGCTGCTCTTAATGTTGTGAGGATTAAGCGAGGGGATACCTAGAAGGCACTTAGCGCCATGCATGGTATGTGATAAACATGTGTGTTCTTTATTATTGATACCTAATAACAACAGGCAAAAATAGAAAAGGAAAAGAAGGGTGGGGGGACTACTGCTCTTAAGTTACACGACTGTGCTTTGTATTTAGTGATTATTTTCCTTTTATTTTTTAAGCTATATTCAGAGTTTGACCTTTGCTTCTGTTTCTCTTTTACAATGTTAGAGTTGACTCCATGTTTCAGCCTGTCATCTGCAAATTTATTTGGCTTTTAGGGTTCTCATCCCAGATAAAAAAAAAAGAAAAAGAAATAAAATAAACCAACTACTACACTGGGGAGGACAAGATTGGGGAGAGCCACAAGTATGCCCGTATCCAACTGGTGATTTCCCATTAGAACCGTGGTTCTCAACCTTGACTGTATAAGTTAGACTGAGGAAAGAACTAGGTGTTGGCATTTTTAAATTCACCAGGTGATTATAATGTGAAGTTGTCAACAGCTACTGTATATTCAAATAGTAAAGAATCTATTAAAATAGACCATCTCTCCCAAATATCTGTTTCTCTTTATAAGGATATTACTAGACTTTTCACCTAGTACCCTTTTGAAATCCAGATATACCTTGTCCGCACAATTCATCTATTTGAAGGGAAAACTTTTCCTCTGCCATCTTTTAGGTTCAGGTGGTTGGGCCCTGCAAATTAACTGACAATAGATACCTTAACAGGAGAAAGGTCTCTGACCTGTGTATGAGCACGTACTAGTACACAGTGATGAGTAACGAAAAATAGCCAGAAGTAAAGATTATATAACGTCCTTACAAAGAAGGAAGGAGAGGTTTCAGGCCTCAGTGGGAAACTATCAAAGACTTTATTGGACTTTCTGAAGTTAATAGAATGGGTAGGATTTCTCCACAGCAGCTGAATTCCTAAGAAACTTCCTTAGAGGGGGATTAATGGCAGCTGGATTTTCAATGGACGCTGCTTTAGTCAGATGAGGCAGATTCAGATTTCTTTCTGTATGTTCTATAGTTCAGATGTATCATTTTAAAATTATTTGTATGGCAAAACTGTGCTCCCTTTACCTGAAGCTTTTAAAACCCATAAGTATAGAATGACCCATAACTGCATCCAAAAAGGAAATTACATTTGTACGGCATAACTGAGTGCTCACAGTGTCCTAATTTTGTTCCGCTAGACCAAACAATTTGCCCATCATCAATAGCTGTTAAATAGCAGAGCTAGGATTAAAACCAGGTTTATCTGACTCCAAAGTGAACATTCCATCATACCCTGCCCATCCCTGGTGATCACTGCTCTCCTTAGAGTTCTAATCAGTTTAATAAGCTCTTGTAAAACTTTACTAGGGATGATTATCAGAAAATACCTTCTCCTATATCTGGAAATAGAAAATTTAGGCCTCTTTACAGTTTTTAGCATCTTAGAGGGGCCTGATCAATTTATTTGAATATTTTCTCAGCACACCAGAATGCAATTCACTTGAGTATAGAAATTTAAAAGCTGTCTTTCTAATGCTATTTTGGCCTTCAGAGGCCTCTTTTCATATCTCTTCCTCCCTTCCCATCTAAATTGTGTTCTCTTTGACACAAAAAAAGAATTAAAATTGTAGTTCTGTGGTTTCTTATTTTCCTTCTGGTCCCTAACACAAACACTGTGGGGGAGGAAAAAATTTTATTCAACTGTCTCAGGTTCCTTGGTTGGGTCTGAAAATTAAACTGATAAAGGCAGATTAAGAAAAGAATATGAATATATTTAATATAAATTTTATGTGGTACAGCAGTCTTCATAAAGAAATAAAGACCAGAAGAAGCAGTAAGTAAATTTATGCTAAGGTTGATGAAGTGTGGGCAATTGTGAAGGAATATGATAGGTTAAGAAGTATGAGGTTATTGTAATAAACTGGGAGAAATTTTTTTTTAAGATTTTATTTATTTATTTGACAGGTGGAGATCACAAGTAGGCAGAGAGAGGCAGACAGACAGAGAGAGAGGAGGAAGCAGGCTCCCCGCCAAGCAGAGAGCCCGATGCGGGGCTCAATCCCAGGACCCCAGGATCAGGCCTGTTTGTTAGGGTTTTCTTGACACCCCTTTGGCTTCTGAGATAAGGATGTTTCTTTCCTTCAGGTGTAGGGAGGGCTCCTCTCATATGAGGGTTTTATGAGGTATCAGAGAAGAAAGATGGGGAGTTGAGGGAAGGAAGTCAAAGTGATCTTCTTGCTTCTGCCATTTTTCCAAGCTCCTTCAGCTTAAACTATGCAGTATGACAAGGTGCCATATTTTAGGGTGGTGTGACCTGAACCTCATCAACACCAACCTTCAACATAGGATACCACGTACAGTATATGGTAGGTTCTATCATTTCTACTTTTTTGTCCTTACTCAAAAAATAATTAAAAGGTAAGAGCTCCGTAAGGAAATATTAGAGTAGACATTATAGTTGCTTTATCTGGAACTAAGTTAATTTTGAGTCTCCTTGTAGGTAAGGTGAAAAAACAAGCAAAATTATTTATGCAATTCCCATAGCTGATGGAAAAAATATTTTATTCATTTGCAAAGATTTTTTTTCACATTTTAAGAGAAATTTATTAAGTTAATTCTTATATAAGGAACATTAAATAACATGATCTTAAAAGACTACGTATTACATTCTTCAGAGTTATTTCATTTTTTTCAGCTTTTGGTAAAAGCTGAGGGTATAATATCAACATATTATTTGATGAAAGAATATCTTCTGGTAGCAAAGAATATTATAAATAAGACTAGATTTTGGAGATTTAATTTTAGATATACACAACTTAAGGATTTCATCAGAGTGAGTAGCTGCCATATCTCTATGCCCTCCCCATTTGAGGGCACCAGCATAGCAAACAGCTGAATATGGTGGGTCTGCTATTCAAGTGCTGATTACCAATAGGGTCAGTGCTTAGAAAGTACCTGGCAAAGTTATGCACTTATAAAGGCTGATTGGTATTCTTACCCAAGTGGACAGAGGAACATTTTACTTATGAATAGATGTATGAGGTTATAGTACAAAATTTAGTGTTTTTTTTTTTAATGAATCTCAAAGTTTGATGCCACTTACAAAACTTAAAATAAGGGAAAAAAATTTCTTAGTCCTGTCCTCTCTTTTCTGTCTCTTCTAAATTTCTTTTTAAAACCTTAGCTGTTGGGTGCCTGGGTGGCCCTGCTGGTTGAGCATCTGCCCTGGCTTGGGTCATGATCCCAGGGTCCTGGCTCCCTGCTCAGCGGGGAGTCTGCTTCTCCCTCTGCCCCTCCCCCCTGCTTGTGCACATGTGCTTTCACTTTCTCTCTCAAATAAATAAATTAATAATCCAGGAAAAAACTTAGCTGTTTAGAGTGATTCCCATGCAGCCACATCTTTAGATGTTTCCCCAATATCTCTCCTCATCAGGATCACTTACCATTGAAACATTTTAATTTAGATTTTCAGAGGACTTCTTTTTCTTTCTTTCTGATTGAGTTATCTTATCATCAGAATCTAAGATTTTTCTGTTTTTTGAAAGTTTTGAAATCTGATTTCTTAAAACATGGACTAAATTATAATTTAATCCCCAAATTCTCATCTCTTAACTACATTTCCTCAAGATTATCCTGAATATTTGGGTGGCAAGTCATATGGAGTTCCATCGTTCCAACTTGGCCACCAATTTCTTCTTCCTGATTCAAAGTCATTGTACTGCTTCCTCTAGCATCTGAGGCATTAAACTACCAGCCAGCAAGGCAAGCAAAGAAATGACTTCTGTAGCTGAATAACACTCCAAGGAGAGTTGAGTTCTCTTTTTCCTCCCTCCTTCCTATCATTTGTATAACTTATCATTCTAGCGTTTTTGCATGTGAACATGGAATAATCATCCATTCCAATCATGTACCTGTGTATTATCTATATTATCCTCATGAATGGCTCCACTTACAATCCTGTCTTCCTTTATTGTCACCATCCTGCCACCTTCAGATTTCTAGCTCAGCAAGTAAGATTTCAGTATGCTATTCTTTCTTCTAACAGACTTGTTTCTTCAGTTAAACTATGCACTTGCACTGTTGCATTCTAATATTGAATCTCTCAGTTTCCCTTGGCAAATACACATGCACTCAAGTGAATGAACGTGCACACACATATCCTTTTTATTGTAATCCTCTGGCCATTATCTGAGGACACAGTTGTTATTGTTGTTTTTAAGATTTTATTTATTCATTTGAGAGAGAGAGACAGAGAGAGTACAAGCAGGGGGAGAGGCAGAGGGCGAGGGAGAAGCAGACCTCCACTGAGCAGGGAGTCCTACATGGGGCTCCATTCCGGGACCTGGAGATCATGAGATGACCCGAAGTCAGACTCTTAACCACCTGAGCCACCCAGGTGCCCTGA
>RCUC01112369.1:0-18097 GCA_003697995.1 Taxidea taxus jeffersonii | reverse complement strand
TGCCTGATAGTACTACAGAAAATGGAAAGCAAAATCCAGACAGTAAGAGATTTGCAAAAATGAACAATTTTTTTTGAAAATGAAGTTATTTTTCATAAATAGTGTTTATATCAACTGGTCATGGGTTTGTTGTTTTTAATGAATTAATGAATATTTTAAAATTTTCCCTTTTACTGTTTGGTATATATCAGTGTTATAATTCACATGAACAGAGAGCATTTAGGATGGTCACTGATTTTTAAGAACGTAAGGAGGTCATGAGACCAAAGGTTTGAAAGTACCTTTTAATACTGTTTATTCCTTCTTGGTTGGTCATTGTTAGAAAACTGATGATACGCATAGCATTTCCATTGGCTGAAACAGAGTTAGCATATGTAGTGGGTTGAGTAGTGTCCTCTTTCCCCTGTTCCTCTTCCCTCGCCAAAGTTCATTTGCACCTGGAACCTCAGAATGTGACCTTATTTGGGAGTAAGGTCTTTACAGATATAATTAGTCAAGGATCTTGAGATGAAATCATCCAATGAATAGTGTCCAGAGAAAGGAGAGGGATATTTGGACACAGACACACAGGGAGTAAGACCATGTGAAGCCCCATGTATTTAAAAAAGAGGCAGACAATGCAGGCAACTCCTGGGATCACCAGAAGCCAGAAGAGGCAAGAAAGGATTCTTGTTTAGAGCTTGCAGAGAGCATGGGCCTGTTGACAACTTGGTTTTGGACTTCTGGCCTCCAGAATAGTGAGAGAATATTTCTGTTGTATTCGGCCAACCAAGTTTGTGGTAATTTGTTCTAGGAAACTAATAGAGCAACCTTGGACTCTATTAACAGGAGAAGGTGATAGGAACTGCCACCTCATTTTTACCTTATGGCAGTGTTTCTCTTTAAAATTAACCTCCGTCTCTACCAGGAATCTAGTATCCTTTGAGAGGTCTTCAGCTAAGTGCCAGGCAGAAAAGCATCTGATTGTGAAAATATGAAAATGAAGATAGGTTTAATTTTTTTTAAATGTACAGGCCTTTGCTCTTGTAAGTAACTGGTTGACCTAGAGAAATCTAATTGGTAAAATGTTTTTGAAAATTTAGAGGCCATAATTGTTACTTGTAGATTACTTGGTGAAGTGGGGGAAAAAAGAACTGAAATATTTAATATTTAGCAATTTTTAGAGGAAAATTAAAATAATGTAATAGCTATTAATGACTAAATTTCCTTGACTATTTTTTGTCTGTTATATACAGGTCCGAAAATTTATAGTTTTAATTCTGCAAATGATACTGGTGGTCCTGCTAATCTGGATAAATCTATTTTGAAAGTGAGTACTGAGATTTTGAGTCATATCAAGAAATGTTCTCTTTGAAAAAGAAAAAAAAGATATTCTTAAATATAAAAGTTATGGGGTATTTAGATTTTTTGTAATAGTTAATTGCTGATCTGTACTAAACAGAAGTAAATCATAACACATATGTTGAAAGCCCATAAGAAATTAAGGAAGATCTAGATAAGATCCAGATTTCTAAGGATAGCGCATGCATGCTTTCAGACCTGATTTGGTGTACATTTCCAGCCTCCTCTCTGTTATTCTTTTCCACATAAAATTTTAGTTCAAATCTCATTATTCCACCCAATCCCGTATGATTTTATGACTCCAGGCTATTTGTCAGTGGTTTCTCTGCTCAAAAAGACCCACTTCCCCTTCTCCATTTGTCACCTCTAGAACCTCCAGGATGTCCTTCATCACTCAGCAGTTTTCCTTGTGGTTCCATATTTTTTTCATATACTTTTTTAAGTAATTGCTCTGCTGTTGTATAGTTTATGTTTGTGGGGGGTTTTTGTTTTTTTGTTTTGTTTTGTTTTCCTCTGCTAGACTGAACTCCTGAAGTATATTTTTGAGCTTAGCTCATCATAGGCATTCAGTTTTAAAGATGTGGTCAAGAGATGGTATCTTTGTAGGTAGATGTTTATGTATCCTTAGGTCAAAAATATGGAAAGAATGTATGGAACAGAAGATCAGGAATCAAACTCTGGAAGCCAGAAGAATTTGCCTAACCTAATTATTACTATTAATACAGACTGCACTTTTACCTTATAGGTCTTTTTAGTGTAGCATCCATTCTTTCAAGTGGTATGCTTGGGGTGGCTTACATTAAGCAGATTTCTGGGCTCCATCTTCAAGGATTCTGATTCAGCTTGTTTAGGATCAAGCTTAGGAATCAGTCTTTACGATAGCAATCCAAGGACAATGTCTTGAGACATGCAGGTTCAAGAGGTTTTTAAAAGGATTTTTCTTGCCACACGTTGCTTTTCTCATGTCACATTTTTTATTTTTCTTCTTTGTAAAGATTTTATTTATCTTATTTATCTTTTATTGAAAGATAAATAAAATCTTTACAAAGAAGAAAAAGGCGGGGGGACACAGGGGAGAGGGGGAATCAGGCTCCCTTCTGAGCAGGAACCCCAACAGGCTCAATCCCAGAACCCTGGGATCTTGACCTGAGCTGATGCTTAACTCCATGACACTTAACCAACTGAGCCACCCGGGCACCCCTGTCACATTTTTCCTTAAATATATAGTACAGAAGTGGCCCAGTAAATGGTAGTCTAAAATACAGTAATTATTTTATCTGATTTTCACTGAAATTCTTGGATAGGTTGGCAAGGATATAGAACAGTGTGTTTTTTTCTAATTATTAAATATTATTTAATAATTTAGATTCTAATTGATATGACCTTCTTGGCTTCAACAGGTGGTAATTAATCACAAACTAGAGCAACGAATTATTGGAGTGATAAATGAGCATAAAAAGCAAAATAATGACAAGGGAGTGATTTCTGGAAGACTTACTGCCAAAAAATTACAGGTATTTTGCAAACTGTTTTTAAGTTCCTTATTTTTAATGGAGCATTTTTAAGACCGGTCCACATGTGAGATGGTAAGATAAAGTGACTTCTTCAGCTTCCATTGAGATTTCATATAGATCATTTCCATCAGCAAGAATAGGAAGGAATTGGGCCAGATACAAGAGCACATATTAAATGGTGGTGTGAAAAATAAATTACATTCCCCAGATTATATTAGACTCTGTAGTGGGCACTTTGCTTCTTTTTCTCTGACATAATACCAGAAGGTACTTTGTCTCGTTTTTCAAATGAAGAAATTGGGGCTCGGAAAGATCACAGATGCTATAGCTGAAGGTTGTTGGTAATTAGCAGAGTAAGCAGAGTCTGGATTGGAACCCAGTTCTGCCCAGCTGTAAAGATGATGCTTTAGAAAGTACTTTAGGTAGCTTCACTTTATATATGAACATGTTCATTAGAGCACTACTTACAATAAGAAAAAAACATCTTCAGTGGTCCCCAGTAGGAAACTGTGTAATTAGATTATGATATGTCTTCCCAATGGAATATTACATAACTATTAAAAGTGATGAAGAGTTTCTAATAACTTGGGAAGATGCATATGTTACATTAAATGAAATTTATTTTAACAAAATCATAGAAAAATGACTGGAAGGAAACATACTACTTTGCAGACAGTATCTTTGAATAGTGAAAATATGAGCAGTGTCTTCAGTTCCTTTTTTAACTTATCCATAGTTTTCAATTCTCAATTTGGTGAACATACTTAACTCTCCTAACTAGAAGGGGAAAAAAGGTATTTTTGAAATTAAAATTTGTATCAGTTTCTGGTTTAAAATGAGTGGAAGAATAGAATTACTAATAAAAGGAGAGAAATTAGAATGCCTTTTTTCATTTCCCTTTCATAGGATTTATACATGGCTTTACAAGCATTTTCATTTAAGACTAAGGACATTGAAGATGCCATGACTAACACACTTTTACAGGGAGGTGATCTCCATTCTGCCTTGGATTGGCTCTGTTTAAATCTTTCAGATGGTAAGTAGTATTGTCATAAAATTCTTTCAGTTTCTAAAACCCTTTCAAAATTATTTTGGCATTTGTGACATTTGTATCAAACTCTGGATTTTTTCTCTCTTCTAATTATTTTGCAAATGTTCTTTACTCTTTTTCGCTCTTTACAGTATATTTTCAGAGATTGTAGTCCATGCCACAAGAAATTTTGTGCATTACTTTTAGTTGTCAATAGTCATTTTACAATGCACTTAATATAACAAATTCTCAAAGTTTGCCTGCCTATAACCTATCACACTGTGTTTCCTGGTTTTAGTTCAGAAATTTGGGCCATCTGACTTTAGATAAATTTGTTTAACCAGAAGGTTAAGGCTGTAATCTTTGCAAGAACCTGGAGTGCAGATTGCTTCTATGACTGAGTAAGGATCTTGATTTATACTGTGACAGGCAGCAAAGGAATTGGGAAGGGTTCAGATCTTTTTTTGAAAATTTAGAAGTCTAACACATTGAGGGCAAAATAAATGACCAAATAGAGGTGGGCTAGCTACCTCATGAGTGTTTCCACTCCTGCTTTGAGATCAAAGCCAGGTTCATCATAGGATTTCTATTAGAATCTAGATGAGGGGTGGAAGAAAATTAGGTGCTCTTTGTCGAGGCAGGGTTTATATGTATGTTTAATGAATGTGTATGTTTATGTTTTATGTGTGATATGCAAGGGTTTATGTGTTTGTTTAATGAATGCAAATGTTTGTTTTATGTATCATGTGAATGGTTTTTTTATTCCCATTTTTAAGATGCACTTCCTGAAGGATTCAGTCAAGAATTTGAAGAACAGCAACCTAAAAGTAGGCCAAAATTCAAGTCTCCTCAAACACCAGCCTCTGTTTCACCTCCACTGCAGCCTAAAACCAAAAAACCAGAAGATAATAAGATTAAGGTAATTTAAGAAATTAAACATTTAAAGTTGTATAAAATCAGAATGAAACACATGTAACAGTTCACCAGTAAAAATACCGCGTTGCAATCTGCGTTGCAATAACATTTTTGCTTATCAAAAATAACTAATTCCTTTGCTAGGCTTTTCTATCACTGTTTCAGTAATCGGTTGCTGCATAACAAACCACCCGAAAAAGTAGTGGCTTAAACGAACAATTAATTTCTTTAGATTCTAGAGCCCGTACTGGGCTCAGCTGGTTAGTCCTTCTGTTCCACAAGGTATCTCCTTAGGCTTGAGTATTCAAAATGGTTTCTTTGGGGGCTAGCCAGGCATTCCTCTTCCCATGTGGCTAGCTTGGGTTTCCTTACATCTGTGGTTGCAGAGTGGTTTGATCTGCATGGCATCTGGCTTCCAAGAGCAAGTATTTCAAAGTGATAAACCCCAGCTTGTATCACTGCTGCTAATGTTTCCTTGGTTGAAACAAGTCATGTGGCCATTACAAAATACACGTGGAAGGGGATTACAGAAAGTCATGAATACTAGAAGGTGTACTTCATTAGGGCATTACACTTAAACACCCAGCATATCGTGGGGCACCTGGGTGGCTCAGTCAGTTAAGCATCTGCCTTTGACTCAGGTCATGATCCCAGGGTCCTAGGCTCGACCCCGTGTCAGGCTCCCTGCTCAGCGGGGAGGCTGCTTCTCCCTGTGTCCCTCCTCCTGCTTGTGCTTTCTCTCTCTCTCTCTCATAAGTAAAATCTTTAAAAAAAAAAATAGTCTGCATATTGTAAAATCTCTATAAACATGGATGAAACTAGAGAACATTATGCCAAGTGAAATAAGCCAGTCACAGAAAGATAAAGACTGCATGATTTCACTTATGTGAGGTATCCAGAAAAGTCAGACTCATAGAAGAGAATGGAATGGTGTTTACCAGAGGCTGAAGGGAGGAGATGGGAATGTGGAAAATGTTGCTTGTTAAAGGTTTCAGTTACACAAGATGAATACATTTCTTTGTAACATAGATCTTTGTAATACAGATCTTTGTAACATAGTGCCTATAATTAATGCGGTATTGTGCACTTTAAAATATGTTCAGAGCATAGATGGCATGTTAAGTGTTCTTACTACAGCTACCACTCCCCATTCCCACCAACACACATGAACAAAAGAACACAAGGAAGTTTTTAGAGATGATGGATAGTTCAGTACACTGATGTAGTGATCATGAGTGTATCCATATATGCAAACCCATCAAAATATTAAATTTACATTAATACTGTATATTAATATACACATTAAATTTGTGCAATTTTTAAATATATCAGCTGTGTCTCAATAAAGCCTAAAAACAAAACAGAGGGATGCCTGGGTGGCTCAGTTGGTTAAGCAGCTGCCTTCGGCTCAGGTCATGATCCCAGCGTTCTGGGATCCAGTCCCACATCGGGCTCCTTGCTCTGCAGGGAGCCTGCTTCTCCCTCTGCCTGCCCCTCTGTCTGCCTGTGCTCACTCTCTCTGACAAATAAATAAAATCTTTAAAAAAAAAAAAAAAACCAGAAACAAAAATCTGGAAGCATTATCCCCAGAAAACCACTGTTTTTAAGTAATAACACTAGTTTTCAACAGTTCTCCTTTTATTTTTTTGCCTCTTTATAAAAAACATTTTTTTAGATTTTGCAAGTCTGAACTTCTTAATGTTGAATTCATTTGTCCTTCAATATATATATATACACAGAACAGTATATAATATGATTTTTGAGGATTACATTTTTGTGTTTCTGAGTGTAAAGAAAATAGTAAAAACGAGGACATGTGATGATAGTTTGACACCTTTTTCTAACTTTGGTTTTTCAGATATTTGTTTTTCCTTTCTAGCCAAAAAAGGAAGAAAAAAATTTGGAAGTAAATATGAAGGAATGGATCTTGCGGTATGCTAAACAGCAAGATGAAGAAGAAAAGAGTGAGAAGTCTAAAAGTTTAGAAGAGGAGGAAAAATTTGACCCTGTGAGTTACAAATGTGTATTAGGCTTCTAGCTGGCCGTTCAGAGGGCAACATAATTTAACTTCTCTGTGACTTAGTTTTCACCTTTGTAAGTTAAAGAAATACCTACCCCTAGTAGTTGATGTAAAGATTAAACAAAACTTACAAATAACAAAATAGAAATGGCACAACATAACTGCTCAGTAGCTATTACTTATATTCCTCCCATGTTTAAAGAGCTGATCATCAAATATTTTAAATGATTATCATTTGTAGGGAGTATGCTAAATTCCTTGGATAATAAAAGAAAGGCACATTTCTTTACAGAGGCAGTCCGTAGTCTGGTCAGAGAAAACCTAGATATCATAGGATAAACTAAAAATGTAAGGTAAAAGGAAAACAAGTTGTAGGAAGAAAATATTACAATACACATGTCTGACAGTACTTCTGTCTAGAATTTATAAAGAAGTTTTAAAAGGAAACAGACACTTTACAGAAATAAATAGATTGATGGTCAATAAACATGTAAAAATAATTTTAGGATCACTAGTCATTAGAGAAATGAAAACAAACTGCAATGAGAAAACTATTTTATATTCATCATAATGGCTACAATTAAAGAGATGAGTAATACCAAGTGTTAGGAGGCATGGAGGATTGGGCACACTCAGACATTAATTGTGGGAGTATAAAATGGTACATCCACTTTGGAATACTGGCACTTTCTTATGAAGTTAAACATACGCTTAACCAAATGACCTAACAGTTTCATTCCTAGGTATTTATTCAAGAAAAAAGAAAACATGCCCACAAAAAAGACCTGTATGCAAATGTTCATAGCAGCTTTATATTCATAATACCCCAACACTGCAAGCAACTCTCCAAGACATACTTGTATGAAAGAAGCAAGACACAAATGAGTATATGTGTAACTACTATATTAAAATCTAGAAGAATCATCTGTGCAAAATTAGTCTGTAGTGACAAAAGGCAGATCAGTGGTTGCTTGAGGCCAAGGGCAGGGGAAGGAGATTGAGGTAAGGCAGCATGAGGAAACTTCAGGAGATGATGGAAATATTTTATATCTTCATTATGATAGTGGTTACATGGATGTATACATTTATCAAGCTCAGTTCACCTGTACACCTAAATGGGTACATTTTACTCTGTGTAAGTCGTACCTTAATAAAATTGGTTTAGAAAGAAAAAAGGAAAGTTGCAGAATAACATGTAGTATGATGAACCCATTTGTGTAAAAGAGAAAAATATATATTTGCATTCTTATGTATCATAGAAATTATCTGGAAAGATTCGCAAGAAGCTATTATGAGTGATTAGGACTGGGGTGCTAGAATGGGAGGGTGACTTTTTTTTTAGACTCTTCTATATCCTGTAAGGGGTTTATTTGTTTTTTAACTATGTGCCTGTATTAAACTAATAAAAACAAAAGGAATTTGGGACAGTACAAGTCTACGTTGAGATCAAAGAAGAGGTGTCTTCTGATTGAAGCATTTGTTTAAGCCTACAAAGAAGAAGGGTGGAGCTTGAAAGGTGCATAGAGTGCACATGGGCAGGAAAGGAAGATGGTCCAGAGGGGTGAAACAATGTGAACAGGTATGGAGGTGGAATTGTGCAAAGGGCCTTTGGATATTAGACAATAAATGAGTATACAGAGCATAAAATGTAGATGAGTACTGGCAGGCAGGAGTAAACAAGTGAGTTTAGCTGACATCAGAAGATTTTGATGCCTAGAAAATGAATTGGACTTTTCCTCTTGTGAAGAGCCACTAGATGGATGGAGGCAGGTAAATTACAGGAAGAATTCGCTATTTTAGGTCAGATTTAGTAGTGTTTAGTAAAGGTGGTTTGGAACATTTAGGTGACATTCCAGGTGATTTGGAAAGGATAGGGAATCCTTTTGGGTAGTTCTTGCACTTCCTTGGGTGTGATTAATAAGGCTTCAAATTGGAATTGGAAAGGAACAGAAATATTTAAAGCAAGAATCCAGAGAAAGTGTTGATTTACCAAATATAAATGTTAATGAGCCAAAGACAGCAGGAGATTTGCAGGTGGAAGGATAGTATCAGTAGCAGAGATAGACCTGATGAAAGAGTGAGTGTGATGGGGTGAATAGAAGATAGCTAACCCTTCTACCTATTAACAGTGTATCATGTGTGTTCTACACAGAATGGTCCCAGAATTCAGCTCCAACTGCTGCCTTAGTTTATCTCTTTTCTGTTCATCTTAACGGTTATGTTTCATAGCAGCATTCTATATGCCCTGTATATTGAGGTGTTTCACCTGTCACTTACTAACCTAAGGTGAAAAACAGAAATTTGAGTTCAACTTTAAACTGTATCTAATGGTTGCTCAGCAGAGCTAAGTCCTGAAGTTTTATTACACTCCTTTTCCCCTGAGGCCTTTTTTAATGTCCCTTACTATCTTCTATAAGAGATGATGGGAAGATGACTTTCAGATGAGTATTACTCTATTATTACCTATACAATTCTTTAAAAACGTGTTTATAAAATGTATAAAAATAAGACATTTTCTTATTATAGAAATGAACTTGCATTTACTTTTTTTTCTGTAGTTTTTAAATTTTTTTTAACATGTCAAGGAAGTTTTCCATGTGGATCACCCTCATTCTTTTGCTATCTCATTTTCTTTTTCTAATGGCTGACAGGTTTTCTTCTGTAGAAAAACTTGGTGTGCAGTTTTTCCTCTTCATCAGTACTGCAGTATTATGTATGTATACTTGCAAATCTGCATCTTTGTATTATTTCTCTGTGAAATATTCCTAAAAGTAGATTTGCTGGATCAAAGAATAAGATCAAAAGATCATAGGTTTTGATATAATACATTGACAATAGATTAACTCATTTTGTTCTTTTTAAAATTTCTGTATCATTATCTTATTTGGAACAGAATGAAAGGTACTTGCACCTTTCAGCAAAACTTCTGGATGCAAAGGAGCAAGCAGCTACCTTTAAACTAGAAAAAAACAAGCAAGGCCAAAAAGAGGCTCAAGAAAAAATAAGGAAATTTCAAAGAGGTAAACACTTCCAAATTCTTAGATGTATAAATGTCTTTTTCTTTTTTGGGGGGGAGGAGGGGCTTTCCCAGCATGGAGACTGCCTCTTTTTAATTTGTCTACAAAACCCCAGTTTATACGTGGGCTTGGCAGACTTTCTGTAACAAGCCGAATAATAAATATGGTAGGTTGTGTTGGCCATAAAGACTCTTTCATAACTACTGAACTCTGCTGTCACAGCATAGAGCAGCTACAGACAATATGTCAGTGAATGGCTATGATCTCATAAAACTTTACAGATCCCAAAATGGGAATTTCATGTAATTTTCACATATCTTCAAATATTTCTTTTTTCTTCAGTTAAAAACATAAAAATCATTCTTACCTTATAGGATGTACAGAAACGGGCAGCAGGCTAGATTTGACCAGCAGGCCATAGTTTGTCAGCCTCTGACATATACCTTAAAATACCATCCTCATTCAAGAAGGAGAGGCGATATAATTCCATGGGTATTCATTTCTGGTGAGGATGTTCTTTGGACCTTCTACATCTGTTAGATAATTTTTTAAAAACAGTTTAGTATATTATATGAAAATAAATTGCCTCTGACTTCTAGCACAAATTCCAAATAGGAAGTGTCGAATACTTGGTTACAAGGAAAAAGATAGAATGCTGCTTTTTTTTCAAACCAACTTTGTGGGCACCTGGGTGGCCCCGTCGTTAAGTGTCTACCTTTGGCTCGGGTCATTATCCCAGGGTCCTGGGATTGAGCCCCGCATTAGGCTCCCAGCTCAGGGGTGTCTGCTTCTCCCTCTTCCACTCCCCCTGCTTGTATTCCCTCTCTCACTATCTCTCTATCAAATAAAATCTTTAAATGAACTATTTTTGCAACGTAAAAAGGCATAAAAAACAAATACAACAAAGCATGATTTTTTTTTCTTGGTAGAAATGGAAACTTTAGAAGACCATCCAGTATTCAATCCAGCCATAAAGATTTCGCATCAACAGAATGAAAGGAAAAAGCCTCCTGTAGCCACAGAAGAGGAAAGGCCTTTGAACTTTAACTTATTTGAAAAATCCACAGCTGCTACTGAAGAAGAGAAAGGTAAAATGAAGGGAAAGTGTTTCAAGGTGTAGGTAGTAAAATGTCTATGAATATACAATTGAGAAGTTAAGTTACTTTGCATTCTAGCAGACTACATAAGCTGGTAGTAAAGCTATGTTTCCACATGCTGCCTTTGAAAAATAATAATTATAACTTCTGTAGGATTTTATCATTACAAATATACTGCTTCAGCCTCATCTCTTTTCATTTCATTCTCCAAATTCCCGCCAGAATTATCTTTCCATAACACACATCTAAATGGGAGTTCCCTGTTAAAAACCCTTAATCAGTAATAAGTCCAAACAGTTTATCATAGTATTGAAGATCCTTTGCATTCTGCCACAGTCTGCTTTTCCACTCATATTCTCCCAGCTGTGTACTACAGCCACATGTTATTTCATGGCTCCATGATTTTACTCATCCTGTTAGCCCCTACTTGGCCAACCTTTCCCTCCTCTCAAAGCTCAATTCAAAACAGGACCTCTTTAAGCCTGTTGCGAGTCTTGCCATCCGACCATATGTGTGTAATTGTGTACTTACTTGTGCTAAGTAAATTGATATAGCTTGTATAATACTTATCTGTAATACAGTCAAATCCTACACTAAATTCAGTTTTTTGTGTTGTTTCATAAATATTTACTGAATTTCCTTTCTGTTTAGAATGTCACATGCTATGTGTACATTTATTAACAAAATAACCTAGTCCTTGCGGTCTTCAAGGGTACGGTTTAGTAGGAGAGGTAAGCTTTAAATATACATAAATATTTAATTACAAATTGTGATGTGTGCTGTTAGAGCAAGAAAACTACTTTCTAGTAATAGAGATAAGGAGACTGATGACTTGCTCTGAGATCTAACAGATGATTAGATCAAGCTTTTCTCTGTCATTTTTCACCTAGTCTCTTCTAAAAGTCTTTTCCCAAGATTGAGAGGACTTTGATGACTCAAAAGAGATTATACATTACTGCATGACAATTTTTAAGCACCAATCTCTGTCATTTTAGAGAAAAAGAAGGAACCTCATGATGTAAGAAATTTTGACTATACAGCTCGAAGCTGGACTGGAAAATCTCCCAAACAATTTCTGATCGATTGGGTCAGGAAGAATCTTCCTAAGAGTCCAAATCCTTCCTTTGAAAAAGTTCCAGTAGGTAGATACTGGAAATGTAGGTATGTTTTTCTGGTTAACTGAATGAACTTTTAGGAAAATCTAAGATGAAAAATCTCTTTGTTTCTTATATGTTAAGTAGACATTTAGGAAGCCCTCTTATTCCACGACTCTGAGTGATAACACTGATCAGTTATAATCTAGGTACAGTGTCTTCCATGGAAATTTTTAATTTAAATAATTAATGTAAACTTAGGTTTGGGGTTAATGGAATTTTTACTTGTTTGACTTCATTAATTTTGTCTTAAAAATTTTCTTTGGCTTCCTTGTAGGGTAAGGGTAATCAAGTCTGAAGACGATGTGCTGGTAGTGTGCCCTACAATCTTAACAGAAGATGGCATGCAAGCTCAGCACCTGGGAGCAACTCTAGCTCTTTACCGTTTAGTGAAAGGGCAGGTGAGACTTTTTTTAGACTGAGCTGTTTCAAAAGTTGTTTGTGGACCATACATAGCATAAAACTGTATGGGCATATGGAATATTATATTTAATTACGGCCTTTGGTGCCAGTTTTTACTTACTGCTTCTTCAGATTAATCCTCATTTCTGCTTATTTATAATTTTGACTTCCTCAAGCCCTAAACCTCGCTCTGTCCTTAGACTAGAGGCTCTGTCAGTTTTTCAGGCTATGCTATTTTACAGATTAAAAATAGTTGTATGAGGTTGGTTGAAGTAAGGAGAATTTTTTTTTTAAAGATTTTATTTGTTTATTTGACAGAGATCACAAGTAGGCAGAGAGGCAGGCAGAGAGAGAGGAGGAAGCAGGCTCCCCGCCGAGCAGAGAGCCCAATGCGGGGCTCGATCCCAGGACCCTGAGATCATGACCTGAGCTGAAGGCAGAGGCTTTAACCCACTGAGCCACCCAGGTGCCCCAAGGAGAATTTTTGAAGTTTAATATTTAATTAAGTGTTATAATATCTCTCTTTAATCTTATATTTTCTCTCAGCTTTGGAAAGTTATAGACCTTGATTCAAGTTTTCAGTTTTAGGTTATATTAGTTACAAGCTTCCAAGTTAGGGAAAGATTATAGTACTACTGTTGGAAGCTCTCTTTTTTTCTTGGATGGTTGGATTGTCAACATTTGTATTATACAATAAATATGTGTATTTTTCTTCATGGAAAATTAGAACCACTGGAAATTATAGACCCTTATGACATGGGACTCCAAACAATAGTTCTTTTCCAGTTTCTGGCAGTAAAAGTTCTTAATGCCTTTATTTCCCTTATTTTGCAAAAAAGGTATCCTAAGCTAAGCTTAATTGATAAAGCTGAGCAGGGAGCCTGATGTGGGGCTCAGTCTCAGGACCCTGGGATCATGACCTGAGCCAAAGGCAGACGCTTAACCAGCTCAGTCACCCAGGTACCCCTGCACTGTAGTTAATTTTAAATACTTTATCCTATAATCTTAATTTAACTACCAGCATCTCACAGGGAGCTTTGTTTCAGAAATGCTTTATGGATCATCTACATATTTACATAGCACCACTGCAGGAAAAAATAATAAAAATGTATTCACTAGTTTTCTATGTTCCAGGAGTGAGCGCTTTTCATATAGTAGTAACTTAAAGTTTACTTCAGAGTATGTCTATAAAAGAGATATTGGTCCCATTTTACAAATATAGAAACTGAGACATAGAAAAGTTATTTGCCCAAGGTCACACAGCTAGTAAGTCTAGAAGCCTGAATATGATACACTATTTATAAATTTGCATCATAAGCATGTGTTTCTTAAAGTAGGCACTTATTAATTTAAGAGAGAAATTACATTTTAAAAGGAAAGTAGCTATCCTAATTTCTAGCCTATTGAATTTTAGTATCCAGTAGTGAAAATAACACTGTTGTGTTTTGTTTGTTTTGTTTTTTGGTGGTTTTTTGTTTTTTTCATTTATAGTCAGTGCATCAGTTACTTCCTCCCACTTACCGAGATGTTTGGCTGGAGTGGAGTGATGCAGAAAAGAAAAAGGAAGAATTAAATAAAATGGAAACCAATAAACCCCGTGATCTGTTTATTGCCAAACTTCTGAGCAAATTGAAACAGCAGCAGCAACAGCAGCAACAGCATTCTGAAAATAAGAGAGAAAACTCTGAAGATCCTGAGGAATCTTGGGAAAATTTAGTTTCTGATGAAGATTTTTCTGCACTGTCCTTGGAATCAGAAAAGGCAGAAGATTTGGAACCTGTTAGAAACCTGTTTAGAAAGTTACAAAGCACAGCGAAATACCAGAGACTTCTAAAGGAAAGGCAACAGTTACCTGTGTTCAAACATAGGGATTCAATCGTGGAAACTCTTAAAAGGCACCGGGTAGTGGTTGTGGCAGGTGAAACAGGGAGTGGCAAAAGCACTCAAGTACCACATTTTCTCTTGGAAGATTTGCTTCTAAATGAGTGGGGAACGAGTAAGTGTAACATTGTCTGCACTCAGCCCCGAAGAATCTCAGCAGTGAGTTTAGCCACAAGAGTATGTGATGAGTTGGGCTGTGAAAATGGACCTGGAGGAAGGGTAAGATGTTCAATTCCATTTCAGTGAATCCTGACTGTTACTTTGTTCAATAGCACATCTCAAGCACTTTTCATGTTTTCTTTGATAGATTTCATATTGTGCCACTCTCCTTCATCTGCAAAGGGTTGTTAGTAATCCAGTCATTAAAATTCTCATATCAAGGAAAAAATATATTCATTTTAATAACCGAATATCCAAATATGTTACATATTAAGGAGAACAAAGAATATAGACAAATACAGATTTGACTGTGATATCATAATTCTCAAGTTCCTGCATATCTTCTCTATGGAATGTATTCCTGAATTATTTTCATTAATTCTTTTTAATAAGCAGAAGTAAAAAACAATATAGAAGAAAAAGCCCTTTATTTTTAAAAAATGGAAAAAATACTAAATACTAAAATATCCCTTGTCATGCATTCTGCCCTATAAGCAAACCCAAACCTGGCCACATCTTAGCTAGAAATACTGCAGAATACAGAAATTAATAAAATTGCTTAGAGCCAAATATGAATTCCAAGTCAAATAACTCAGCTTACTTATACTTTGCATTGTTCTTTCTGGAGATGGTACTTAACACTTTTGTCTCTGTCTTTAAGATACGTACCCCATAGGCACCTGGATGGCTCAGTAAGTTAAATGTCTGCCTTCAGCTTGGGTCATGATCCTGGAATCTTGGGATCAAGTCCCGTGTTGGGCTCCTTGCTCAGCGGAGAGCCTGTTTCTCCCTCTGCCCCTCACCCCAATCTTGTGTGCACACAATCTCTCTCTATCTCTCACATAAATAAGTAAAAAAAAAAAAAAAGACATGTACCCTTTTATTTAAAAAAGTTTCATGTAACAAACTGGGTTTCTCTCACAGAATGTAAAAAAAAAAGACAGTTTCTGTCTTACAAGGAACTCACATTAAGAAGATGACAGATATGTACACACATGGCAAATAAAAGAATGACTGAAAAAAATGAATGTGATGGAAATAGAAAGGACTTCAAAATTCCAATCAGGCACCGCCTGTGCAATACCAGCTGCTTTTTAATGGTGGCAGTTTTATGAAATCTTGATAGGAGATTTTTGGAACTGCTCTAAATTTTTGTTCCTGAGTACCTCAGCATCTTGCTCTAAGATAATTGAATTAGCAAGATTGATCTTGGTGCCTGAGTGGCTCAGTTGGTTAAGTGTCCAACTCTTGGTTTCAGCTCAGGTCATGATCTCAGGGTTGTGAGATCCAGCCCCACTTACGGCTCTGTGCTCAGCACAGAGTCTATTTGGCACTCTACCTCTCTCCGTTTCCCTCTGCCCCTCTCCCTCCTTAAAAAAAAAGAAGAGAATAATATTGATGGTACTCAAAGCAGTGAACAGCTTTTGTGCCAACACTTTTTTTTTTAAAGATTTTATTTATTTATTTATTTTACAGCGAGAAAGCACACACACAAGCAAGGGAGGGGCAGAGGGAGAGGGAGAAGCAGATGCTCCACTGAGCGGGGAGCCCGATGCGGGACTCAGTCCCAGGACCCTGGGATCACAACATGAGTCAAAGGCAGATGCTCAACTGACTGAGCCACCCAGGCACCGCATGTCAACACTTTCAAGAAAACAGAAGTTTTTCTTATTTAAAATTAGCAAAACAAATTTTATTTTAGATAATTGAAGACCATGGGAAAATAATTTTAATAAATTTTACTGAATAGATTTACTTAGCACCTCTGCTACATTTTAGTGATTGTTTCCCCAATCACTTATGAGAATCTAATCTCAACCTTGTGTTCTCCCTTCAGAATTCTTTGTGTGGATATCAGATCCGGATGGAATCTCGAGCTAGCGAATCTACAAGATTACTGTATTGTACAACAGGGGTTTTGCTAAGGAAACTTCAAGAAGATGGTCTCCTAACTAATGTGTCTCATGTTATTGTAGACGAGGTGAGTATACTTTATAGTCAAGTTCAGATAAATTTGAAACATCTTCATATTAATATGATGCTATTTCTGATACTAGCTAACATTTTCTTCATGCTTATTTAGATACCAGACACTTTACTTGTAATAATTATTTAATTTATTCTAACGAATGTATCTCACATTAGTTCATTTAATACCATATGACATTTGCTAGATGCTATTCTGATTTTATATGTATAAATTCATTTAATCCTTCTCGCAGTCCAGTGAAGTAGATATTATTACCTCTGTCTGCTGCAGTCTGTGCTCTAACCATTATAGTGACTCTCAACTATGTTTAGTTGTTAAAAAAAAGAGAACTTTTGATCATTTTCTCTTTACATAAAACCCTCCCTGAATCAAATTCAAACACACATTAAAGTGAATGTTTAAAATGGAAAGTTTCCCATGGGAATTATTTTAAATGGCATGGTAGCCTAGCATATGTAAACTGATTTGCTTTGTATATAATTTTGTCAAGAAGAAATAAGATAGATAGCATTTCTCTTATTCAAGTAGTATTTAAAAATTGTTCTGTGATGTAAAGTTTCTATGAGTGTCTGTTAATTCATTAAGTTCAGAAGGCAGTAGTAAAAGTTGTCATTCAGGGTGCCTGGGTGGCTCAGTCGGTTAAGCATCTGCCTTTGGCTCAGCTCCTGATCCCAGGGTCCTGGGATTGAGCCCCACATCAGGCTCCCTGCTCAGCAGGAATCCTGCTTCTCCCTCTGCTTGCCGCTACATCTGCTGTGTGCACACACTCTCTTTCTGTCAGATAAATAAAATCTTTAAAAAAGTACAGTCATTCATTGATTTTTAATTAATAGACTACATGTAGATTATTGGGTTATTTTCCTCTTTTTGGTTAGAAAATATTTTTAAAATATTGAAAGATATAAGAATGAAAGTTAAAAAAAACTTCATGACCCAGGAAAAAACTCAATGTTGACATTTAACTTTCATATTTATATGTATATATATCTAGTATGTATGTGTATTTTATAATTTTTTACATTAGCCTACAAAAACAAGATTTTTAATAGCTTTATAGTATATAATTTGGATGCCCCATAATGTATTTAACTTTCTTCCTGTTGGATTTTTGTTTTTATAATTCCATGTGTAAGTGAAAACATGTTATTTGTCTTAATGTCTGACTTATTTCGCTTAGCATAATAGCTCTTTTCATCCATCCATGTTGTTGTAAATGGCATGATCTCATTCTTTTTTAAGGCAGAGTAATATTCCATTGTATATATTCCACATCTTTATCCATTAATCTCTAGATGGACACTGTACATCACTAGATGTACCCTAGATGTACAACCCAAAGTGTACAATATCTACAATAGCAGCTATTGTAAATAATGCTGCTATAGGGGCACCTGGGTGGCTCAGTGGGTTAAAGCCTCTGCCTTCAGCTCAGGTCATGATCCCAGGGTCCTGGGATGGAGCCCCGCATCGGGCTCTCTGCTCAGCAGGGAGCCTGCTTCCCTTCCTCTCTCTCTGCCTGCTTCTCTGCCTACTTGTGATCTCTCTCTGTCATATAAATAAAATCTTAAAAAAAAAAA
>RCUC01112364.1:0-11121 GCA_003697995.1 Taxidea taxus jeffersonii | reverse complement strand
TATATATATATATATATATAAAACTTCTTTATCCATTCATCTGTCGATAGACATCTCAGCTCTTTCCACAGTTTGGTTATTGTAGACATTGCTGCTATGAACACTGGGGTACAGGTGTACCTTTGAATCACAACATTTGTATCTTTGGCGTAAATACTAGTAGTCCTACTGTATTTTATTATTAAAGTCGCATATATTTTATTAAGGATTCAGCAAAGTTACCTCATGTCAGCCATGTTTATTGAACAATTAACCTTCTATTCTCTCTTCTCTATATCTCTATTACTGGATAATTAATTCCTTCTTTAAAAACATTTCCCAAAAGTTGCATAATGTTCTACATGAAGACATACAGGGTGTGACCTCAATATATGTCAATCATCCATAAAAGATAGGCTAGCTGTTGACAAAGACACTGCATATCTTGCAGCTAATAAACCCCAGAAATAGCTGAAACAGCACACATGTCACCATTTGAATGGTGATATAAGCCAGTTCAATTCCAAATTCATACAGAGAGCAGGTTAATGTGATGCACAGATAATAATTTTGTCTTGCATTGTGTCAGTTGCTGGAAGCCACGTAGCCCTTTGTTCTATGTACTCTTTCCCGTTGCTTCAGGGTGTCTAGGAGAGGGGGCCTCTCTGTGGAAGAGGGACAAGCACAATTTACCTGAGTAGTACTCTGTCCCTTGAATATAAGACCCATGGCTTAATTGAAATAAACTAAAATAATAAAAACAAAGCAAAAACATCATCCATTGGGAGAACATCATTCAGGTGACAATAAATCTAAGCAACACTAAAATATTTTTCCCAACTAGAGAAATGTTATTCTTTTGGGTGCCAAGGACATTTTCTCACTCTAGATTTTAGTACCCTTACACATACGTGCATGCATATTCATATACACCTACATTCACGCAAACAAAGATGGTCTGCATGTCTCATTTCTTTCTCTGCATGCTGTAAGATTACATATATATATATATACATATATATAGATTTATATGGATATGTGTGAAACTACCATATATATATAAAATAGTGTGTATTAGCTCCACACCATTGTTTTGGAAGGGATGGAGATTACATATCAAATAGCGGAATTTTGTTTAATCTGATTCTAAATTTCATTTTACAGGACATACTGGGAAATCTCTGAATCTCAGGAAGTATAAGCAAAATGTCTTCAAAGTATACTGTTTCTACATGATACAGGCAGGATTCTCATCCAGATTTGTCTGATGCTCACGTCAACACACTTTCTATTACGCTGCAGGAGAGGTAAGACAGTACAATCTAATCCAAAGGACTGTGTGTGTGATTCATGTGATTCTCATTCAGAGGACTAATTTTAATGGAAGGATGAAAATAATTTATAATTACCAAATTAGTGAAAGGTAGCTATCACAGATACTTAAATTATTTTCCTAAGTAATATGTATTACACCTGGCGACCTATACTAGTGTTATTATTTTACATTTTTCAATATTTTTTGCAAATGAAGCTTTTCAAAGTAAAGCTTTTCAAGTAAAGTTTACCTTTAACCTTATTCTGTGGTGAATTTTGTGGTATTTTACATTCATGGCTAAAAAGACTTGCATTGTTTGAAATACCCAAAGATGCCATAAGTCTTCTAGGTAGTATATAAATCCCTGAGTAGTGATAAAAAAAAAATCTTCTAAACTTTTATTCTCCAAAGATTTTGTATAGTCAACAAATCATGAAATGTTTATCTAACTTTATTTTCTTAATCTCATCTTCATTTTATTTTTATTTATTTAAATGAAACAGGAAAATTGTGGTGAAAGATGAATGTTTTCATTATTAGAAACACCCAGGAATTCTTGTTAAGCACTATAAAATGTAATTGTGTGTTTAGAATGCAAAAAATATATTGATTTATAGGTAATTGAAAATAATAGGAAGAGAGATGCTAGAGTCTAAAATTTGATGAGAATTAGTTTCTGAGTATAGTCGTACATGGTATTTCTTCATGGAATTTATTGTTTAAAACCATGTTATACCTTTATCTATAAATACTACACTAAGATTTTATATAGCCAGGAAATGCACAACAAATTTATTTAATGACTTTCGTAGAACTCCATGATCTGCTGTTACTTTGCCTTAGACCTTTAGGTCTTTATGTTTTAATATTGTGTCAGCTATTATTAATCTCGATAGATCTATTTGCATTTTCCTGAATTAAATAAATTTATTTGTTCATTAATTCTTACACCGGCATTCATTTAACAACTGCTTTGGGCAATGGTTTGGGGAGGTGGGAATTATAGAAAGATAAGTAGGGCATCATCTCAGTAGGGGAGACAATTTTTTTTAAAGATTTTATTTATTTATTTGACAGACAGATATCACAAGCAGGCAGAGAGGCAGGCAGAGAGAGAGGGGGAAGCAGGCCCCCGCTGAGCGGAGAGCCTGATGCAGGGCTCCCAGGACCCTGAGATCATGACCTGAGCCAAAGGCAGAGGCTTAACCACTGAGCCACCCAGGTGCCCCGGGGAGACAATTTTTTTTTTTTACAAAATAATGAAAACATGGCAAAGTAAGAATATGAGAGGCACATGAAAAAGGCAGATTAGTGCCTTTTTCATCACAGAGGAAATGATCCTTAAACATAGACTTTTGGATGATATATGTGTTTGTAGGGTAGAGAAAGTAAGGGTGGGCAAGGCAGGTTAAGGGAATGGGTGTGAAAGGCATTGGCATTTGTCTGTATCGTGAAGTTAGAAATGGCATGTGAGAGACGAGCTTTTGGATTTACACTGCTGCTGATAGGGAAGGGGCATGAAATGTATTGGTTAAGGGAGTAGATAACCACACTTTTATTTTAGATGAATAATTGGAAGCACTGTAATGAATGAATTAAAGGGGTAAAAACTAAAGACTTGAAAACTGTGGAAATAGTACAGGAGCAAGATCTCAGGTGTTCTCTGATTTAAAGCCATAGAAGACAGATGGAGAAGCTGTAATGGAACTCAAGGGGTTTGCTGTTTGGTATGCATCAAATTTAATACAACCCGAGGAAATGTGAAAGCGAAGAACTTTTCATTACTTGTTACAAATAAAGAGGCAGGGATATAGCTCTCAAAGCACTGTCTCCCTGTTGGGTTAGTACAGGAAGCTTTTATTCAGTATCTTATGTGGCTGGGACAGGCCCCTTGCACGGGCAGTTCAGGACAGTTGTGCAAGTATGTGAGTATGCTAGTGCATATGTCATATGTTCAACAAATGGCAGAAAACTCCACCCTTGGAGATCTTAGTCTTATAATGAGTTAAAAGTAGTTTCAGGACAATGCTGGGGGACTTCTGAGCAGGTCCTCAGCTCAAGAGGGTTTACATAGGAGCTGTCAGATAATGTACCTTGAAAAGCGTTAGGCCTGAAACACCTCCTTGGGTGCCTCCTTAGCTCCAAGTGTACGTTCCGCAAAACAAAACACATTCTTTTCCTGCTTTTGTCCTTCCTCCCTTCTCCCTAAAAGCTTTTAGCCCCCTTATTTGAATAACATCTTGTCGCATTCTGGCTGACAAAAACAGGTGAGAATTTTGTGGTATATAGAAAATAAATACAGAAAATAAATAAATAAATACATGTTTTGAGTTTTGGAAGATGAAGAGAGGGCAACCTTGGGCTTTGGTAACTATCCATCTTAATTCTTGCATTTAAGCATTCAGCAACTATTTAAGTAATATCACATGCCAGGCACTTGGGAAACAGCTGAGAAAGACCCACTTTGTATCTGTTAAGGGAAGGGTAGACACATAAGCACTAAAGAACAAAATTCTTACAGTTATAACAAAATTCACATGTAACTATACAGTCTATTTAAACTTAGAGACAACTTTAATCTCTAAAATAATGTCTCATTTTAGCCCTTCATAACTATACTTTTGCTTGGTAGGATGTTTTTATCACTCAGCTACTCCATGTCTTCTTGGAACTAAAGTGACAATCCACCACCATCACTATCCCAGAAGTGTGTTCAGTGGCAGAACATTATTTAATTTATTAGGGTTGCTATAACAAATTACCACAAACTAAGTGGCTTAAAAAAACAAATTTATTTTCTTACAGTTCTGGGGCTAAAAGTCTGAAATCAAGGTGTGTCAGAGAAGTTCTTTCTGGAAGCTACCCAAGAAGGCCTTTTTTTTTCCCCTTTTCTTTTTTTTTTTTCCCCTTTCTTTTTTTATTTTTTCCCCTCTAAGCCCTTGAGCTTGCTTTTCTTTAGAGCATTTACTTTTGAGAACTTGGAACTATAAATTGTGCCTTTACCCCTTTGATAGGCAAATCTTATTAAAAGCTTTGTGTCAGTTTTACAACCCTTGAATGTCTTTCTCAAGGTCCACCCCTATCCCTTAGATTCCCTGAGAAGGTAGGAGCCTGGTTTAATAGTTATAAATATCTCCTTAAAATTCCTGGTGTGAGGGTCTTTTAGTAGCACATGTTCGACTATTTATGTGCAAATATAGCAACTAATCTTTTATCTAGGTTTTCAGGGTCAGCTTTTCTCTCTGGCTCAGCAGAGGCTCTCTGGGATAAATCATTCTCATATCTTCACTCTCTTCTGACTCCTTAACAGGGCTAGCTTCTGGTAGATGTTGAGACTTACAGCTCTGGTCACTCATGTCTGTCCCTAGGAATTTCTTAAGGTTCTCAGATTGGCCCATGTCCCACTTAATTCAGGGAAGGCCAGAAGACAGCAGATGGAGCTCTCATAGGCCCTGTTTTGGGCACTGAATTTGTCCAGTTCTGAAAATTATAGACTGAAGTTTCTACTAAGCCTATTTAATATCTCTTTTCTTCCCTAAAATCTCTCCCTAACACCTAACACATTTTCAGGGACTCACTTTTGCTGGTATCACTCTGGAGCTGGTGGTAATTACATTGATAAGGTTTCTACATTTTTGTTTTCCTCTTTCTCTGTGGGAAGGGTAAGAAAATTTCATGTTCTTGCTTATCCTAGCTGAAGATCACTTTCCAGATTTGCTGAAAATTTACTCCTGCAGACCTTCTCTGAGAATGAATGACTGTCTATCAGGTCTCTTCTTGTATAGCAACTTCATATTTTCCTTCCTATCTCCATCCTCTTTGCATTTCACACCAAGGCAGGTTATTGAATAGATGAAGTTGTAGAAGGCAACCATTCCTTCTATTTCTTGTGTTTTCCTTCAGCAAATTTCCCGAGACAGCACCAAGACTTTCTGGATCACTGAATTTTTATATTGTGTATCCAAATTTCTCAGCACAAAAGCTATGCATAGCTTTTAATATTTTGTTATATCAAATATTTTCCCTAAGTTTGCTCATGCTGTTAAGGCATGGAAGTAAGGTAAGCTATGAAGTCTAGAAGAATGAAGATAAGGTTGTTCTGATTTATCTTGATTAATAAAATGTGATGCCATTGATTAATATGAGGAATGGAGGAGGTCTGGATAAATATTAGTTGGCTTATGTTACAAACATCTGAACAGGGAGGAATCTTTCCCAGTTTTCATGTCCTAATTCCTACTGTGCCTCAACTCATCCACACTGTCACCGAAGTGAAGCTCTAATCTTAGTAATAAAATGAAACCTCTCATTACACAACCTCTATTACTTAGCTCTTCCTGTCTCTATGCTGTAGAAGAAGGGTCAATATTTTATGATTTGTGGGCCAAATCTAGCCCACTACCTGTTTTGTAAATAGAGTCTTACTGAAATACAGCCATACCCTTTATTTATATATTATCTATGGCTGCTTTTGCTCTACATTGACAAAGTGAGTCAATATAATAAAGACCAGTTGCCTGGCAAAGCCTAAAATACTTTCTGGTCCTTTACAGAAAACAGTTTGCTGCTCTCTGCTATATGGGGATGTCTGAGTTGGATAGGGAGGCCGGCAGCATGGGCAGTTTAAGAATTCACCCAAGGCAGAACAAAAGAGTTAAAGGTTTATTGAATACACTAAAAGGGAGCAGTAGGCAGGATAGCAAAGGAGAGACTGTCTGCCACAAGGCAGTGGTGAGGGGCCACAGTTACAGAGGGCTGTGAGGAGGAAGGCGGATGTATGGAATTTTCCCTTTTTTGGTAATCTTAGTAATGAGGGATAGTTGGAAGAAAGGCAAGCAGGGACAAGGGGCCCCTACCCTAAGAGGAAACCACCCTTAAAAGGATTTTACACAATGCTGGAAGGAGCCCTGTACCCTTTTCCATGTGAAAAACTACCTGATAAGTAGTTGAGTGTGTGGACAAAAACCTGATTGAGGACAGGCTCATGGAAGATTAATCAGATTAAAACAGCCTGCTAACAAGTCCATAAAACCCCCTGGACTTAGATAGGCCAGTGGCAACCCTCTCGGGTCTCTTCCCTCCTCCAGCTTTGTACTCGATCATTCAATAAACTTTACTGTCACTCAAGAAACTTTGCTGCGCACCACTCTTCTCTGGTCTACTTCTTCATTCTTCAAAGTAGTGTGACCAAGAACCACAGGCACTGAAAGAAGAGAAATTCCGCAACATTAGGAACTCTACTTGGTTGTCTTTGTCATTTGGGGCCTATGGCTGTTTTGGGGTAGGTCACTTAATGAGCCTGTTTGTATTCAGCTACGTGGTCACTGTGGCCCTTTTGCCTTGCTCAGATTTCCATGGCTCAAGCCTGTTACCTAAATGGTCTAGATACAATAGAACCAGGTTCTATATGTCTACTTCCTATATTCACACTGAACTTTACTTGGAATCCTCCCCTGCTCTTCCTTAACCCAACCACCTATGTGTAGCTTCAAAATTCTACTTATCTTTTAAGATTTGGGGAAGGGAAATATGGACATTTAGTTTCAATTTTTAGTTTTGGAAATTCTTTTCCTATCCTTATAAAACTTATATGCAGACCTAAATAATTATATGGGTATTTTTGGTCAACAGTGCAGATTAAATGGTATGAATGTAGAGTTTATTGAAAGGGCTAAAGGGGTAAACACAGAAAGTGGTTCTGTTTCTCCCATTAATGCTTCCGGTCATCTTCTGTCTGGTTTCACTCCCATTCCTTTGACCAAACTCCCTCCATTGCTGGAATGATCCTGTAGCTTTGTGTTAATTTTTAAGCACAAGACCAGTTTCAAAGTGGGGGGGTGGGCAGTTTCATTTTATAGATATTAAAATCCCCGCTCTGTAAATCAAAAGTCCAGTCTCATATCCAATTCAAGCCTTCTTCTCTTCCCATTTATCAAAACCAACTAGAAGCTAAGGAATGGGAAAGGAGGTTGTAGCTTGTTCTTCTTGCTCCCTTTCTTTCCGCTTCCTAAATCTTCTTTTGATTTCAAGTATGGCGGAAAAGGATAGAATGGAAGGATTAGATATCTTTGTATTGTTAATGCTGTTTTTAACTATCTCCTGACTGATGCCTATTAGCCATTATGCTCTCTATTGTGGCAAGCATCCAAACTATTTCATAGACATATTTGTGAGTTTTGCACAGACACCTTCCCCTGCTACATTCTGTAAGATGCCACTACTCTATCTTTATGGTTGTATCCCACTTCTCAGGTCCTACCCTCAATGGTAGACCCCACTATTTCTTCTGGTGCCTCTTTTTCAGGGAAACAGCCCTCTCAGATGTAAGCTTCTCACATCAGCCCAACTATATACACCTGTTTTCTTCATCTTAATGATATGACATGTAAAACTCACACAATGTAAAATGGTGAATATGGAGTTTGATCAACTGTTCCTATCCTCACTCATCACCCTATAATCACTGACAGCTCCAGGCAACTTTCTGTATGTAGTTGTTTGTTTCTTCCAGAAGAGAATAATACAACAGGTAATTCATGTATGTTCCCATACAGTTTGGGGGTTTCAAGTTCTCCTCAAAATTATCTTTCTCTTGAGATGTCCTCAACTTCTAATTTATAGAGAATGAAGAAATAGGAATAATCACCAATCCTACATATTTGTTTTATCTCTACATGACCTATCTTCTCCTTTTTTTCTTTCTTTTCTCCTTTCTAAAGCTCATCCCTCTACCAATACTCTTCTACATTTGCAAAGACTATGGACCATCCATGATCTTCTGTTTATCATCAATCCCTTTCTGTTTGCTTCTTTTCAAAATCATTTAACATGCTTGAATTACATTTTATTTTATTTCATTTTACTTATTTGACAGAGAGAGAGAAAGTGAGAAAGCACAAGCAGGGGGAACAACAAAGGGAGAGGGAAAAGCAGGCTCCCTGCTGAGTAGGAAGCCCAATGTGGGGCTTGATCCCAGGACCCTAGGATGGTGACCTGAGCTGAAGACAGATGTTTAACTGACTGAGCCATCCAGGCGCCCCTTGAATTATATTTTAAAAATAAAGCCAAATAAGACAATCTTACTGAAATAACTCCACTACCCCTCTAGACTCTCCTATCCATCCCCTTTAAGAAACAGAACTCTTGACAGAGTATATTACTCTTACTTCATTTTTCACCTCACATTCACTGCAATCTGTCACTTAACTGAAAGTGCTAAAATCGCTCCATGTAACTGTAACTGGATGTTACATTTGCAGTCTCTTGAAATACCAAAATATAATGCATATGATAATCTGAAGTGAGGTACTAATCTAGTACAAATATTTGATAATTAAGTGTTAGGGAAGGACTTAGAACATTCCTAAAAGTCCTCAAACCTACAGATATTATGAAAGGATCTGGAGTTGAAGATTGGAGAGAATTTGAAGAGGAAGATTTATTTATATCAGGAATCCATCAAAATCCTAGAGGAGAACATAGGCAGCAACCTCTGTGACCTTGGCCATAGTTAGACACATCTCCAAAGGCAAGGGAAACAAAGGCAAAAATGAACTTCATTTTTTGGGGACTTTCTATTTTATTGGGACCTCATCCAGATGAAAAGCTTTTGCATGGCAAACAGTTGATGAAACCAAAAGATGACCATTAGAATGGGAGAAGATAGTTGCAAATGTCTTATCAGATAAAGGGCTAGTATCCAAAATCTATAAAGAATTTATCAAACTCAGCACCCAAAGAACAAATAATCCAATCAAGAAATGCACAGAAGACATGAACAGATGTTTCTCCAAAGAAGACATACAAATGGCCAAACATTCAACATCACTTTGTGTCAGGGAAATATACATCAAAACCACAATGAGATTAGGATGGCTAAAATTAACGAGTCAGGAATTGAAAGGTGTTGTTGAGGATGCAGAGAAAGGGGAACCCTCTTATGCTGTTGATGGGAATGCAAGCTGATGCAGGCACTCTGGAAAATAGTATGGAGGGTCCTCAAAAAGTTGAAAATAGAACAACCCTGTGAGCCAGCAATTGCACTACTAGGGATTTACCCCAAAAATACAAATGTAGTGATCTGAAGGGGCACCTGCACCCCAGCGTTTATAGCAGCAATGTCTACAATAGCCAGCCAGACTATGGAAAGATCCCAGATGTCCATCAACAGATGAATGGATAAAGAAGATGTGAGATACATATATATATATATATATATGTATATATATATATATACATATATATATATATATATATGAATAGTACTCAGCCATCAGAAAGTGAAATCTTGCCATTTGCAATGATATGGATGGAACTAGAGGGTATTATGCTAAGCGAAATAAGTCAATCAGAGAAAGACAATTATCATTTGATCTCACATATATGTGGAATTTAAGAAACAAAACAGAGGATCATAGGGGAAAGGATGAAATCAGAGAGGGAGACAAATCATAAAAGATTCTTAATCATAGGAAACAGAGTGTGGGTTGCTGAAGGGGAGGGGAGTGGGGGGATGGGGTAACTGGGGAGCTGGACATTAAGGAGGGCACATAATGTAATGAGTACTGGGTATGTAAGATTGACTTCTACCTCTGAAACTAAAAATAATTGTATGTTAACTAACTGAATTTAAATTAAAAATAAATACATAAATAGATAGATTTATTTGGGAGGAGGGAGGGGCAGAGGTAGAGAATCTTTCTAGTAGACTCTCTGCTGAGAGCAGAGCCCTATATGGGGCTCCTTCCCAAGACCCATCATGAGATTATGACCTGAGGTGAAACCAAGAAACTGACTGAGCCTCCTAGGTACCCTGTGGAATATTTATTTAAAGAGAGGTGCCATATTGATGTGATTACCCCACCCTGCCCTCATCCAAACACACAGGTAAAATCCCTACTTCCTTATCTAAGAATAAGAGATAATGTCAGAGAGGCTATTAGAGAGTATAATATCTGCCCATAGTGGATGGAAGTAGATTTAACTTCCACCTAGTAGATCTAAAGGGACAGAGATTGGCTTCTAACTGATAGATCAACCAGGTGATTTCTGAACTGTTTGAGATTACTAGGGAAAAGGGCACATATTTTTCCTGGATCAGTGATGGAATACACAAGAGAGAGAGGAGGGAAAAAACAGGAGAGAGGGAGAAAGAGAAAGAGAGAGAGAGAGAGAGACTTAGACTCCATCCAAAATGACCTCCAAAGGACAAAACAGGTATCAATAAAAAGAAGCTAACAATATTAAAGATACCACCAATATAGGTAGACTGGATGAGCAAGGATTAGTTAACTGAGAGGCATTTATTTGAGACATGGGCTTTAACATCATGTCAAGTAGCCCACATGTTAGAGAAAATTTATGGCTAGGGTAGCTCTTAGAAGAATAGAGAAAGAAGAGGCTAACATTGAGCAAAGGTAAGATCCCTGGGCTGCAATGCCACGTGGTATAGGAAGGGATAAAAACAGTTGAAGAATATGGTCAAGTTGAAATAGTTACTCTACATGAGGCTACTAGAGCCACTGTAGGAGTTGTTCAAGAAGACCCAGAGGACACAATTTTTATCGAGGCCACCCAAAATATGCTGGTGAGAGGGTTACCAACATAACCAAGTTCAGTGACTGGTCTTATATGTAGGCCAAGAATGTCAGTAGGAGAAGCAGTCTTAGAATTAGAACTGTCTTATTAAATGACACAGTGGGGGGATGCCTGGGTGGCTCAGTTGGTTAAACGGCTGCCTTCGGCTTGGGTCATGATCCCTTGGGATCGAGTCCCACATGGGGCTCCTTGGAAGCTTCATGGGAGCCTGCTTCTCTCTTTGCCTCTGC
>RCUC01112363.1:0-10234 GCA_003697995.1 Taxidea taxus jeffersonii | reverse complement strand
GAATTGCCTAGGACTGGACCGTGAACTCTGCCCAGAGTCTGAGGAGGAGCAGGTGGGCTCCAGTGTCTTTCTATATCTAGACTAGACCATAGACTCTGAGCAAACTGCTGCCTACGAACCACCATCAGTCCTTGATGTCGTCCTGTGTGGTCTGGGTAGGCTGCCCGTTCCCACACCGTCCACACCCCTGCAGGCGGAACTATGCAGACCCTTGCGTCTCCTTCCCCAGCCTGGGGGGATTTCAGTGCCTGTAATTCCATTCACCGTAATATCACTTCCCATAATAAAGTGGCCCAGTTGCCAGGGAAATTCCAAAAGAGATTCTTTGAAGGGTAGCTATGACCAGAGCTTTCGACTCTACCGGGTTTTTTGTCTATACTAATCTTCATACATCTATTTGTATCTTTAAAGTTAAGCAGATTTTCCATAGTTCTTTTTATCTCCTTACTTTCTCTCTCGTCCATCCATATAGGGTTTTTGTTTTGCTTTTAAAGAGTTTATTTATTTGACAGAGAGGGAGAGAGAGAGAGAGTGAGCAAGCTACAGGAAGGGAAAGAGGGAGAGAGAGAGAGAGAGAGAGGGAGAAGCAGACTGCCCACTGGTCAGGAAGCCCACCACAGGGCCCAATCTCAGGATCCCGAAATCATGACCTGAGCCAAAGGCAGACACCGAACTGACTGAGCCCCCCCAGGCGCCCCTTCTATCACTTCTCCTTGTGGGGATGTGACTGACCTACACATTCACCAAATGCACTAATGTAAGTACTTCTTCCTGGTGCCTATCCTTACCCCTTATGCAATAAACTCTATTTTGGACTCAACATTCCATCACCCCAAGCACCTGCTGGGAGTCCGCGATGCCCACTAATAACCCCGGCTCCTCCAAGTCAGAACCTGAGCCGTCCTTGGCCATCCTTCTCCCCAAGCTGGGAATGTTGATTTTGACTCCTCCTTGTGTCTGGGAAGCACTACCACAACTGCCAGCTCATTCAGTCCCCTATAACTAGCTGATTATCGGGACTGACAACAGGATGCCATTTGCCATCGTCTTCCTCCCTGACTTGACTCTAGCCAACCCTTCACAGACAGGTTTATCTGTGGGAGAGTGTGTTTCCCTCCAGCCAGGTTCCTCTTGCAACAATGTACACACATGGCTACACCAACAGTGGGCCTCCCTTTCCAAAATTCACTCATCCAACATCCAACACGATTTACTAAATGTTACTCTGTACGCTGCGCCCTGCTCTGCACTGGCATGTAGTCATAAATGATGGTTCACCAGTGGAAAACAAGGGCCCTGCTGACATCTTCCCCCTCACCTGTCTGCCCAACGATGGAGGCGCTCAGTCTGTGGGGGATCCTTGAGGACACCTTCAAGGTCACTCGGATCTGGTAATACCTAGGGAAAGAACAGAGAACAGGCAGATGAAGATCAGACTCCTTACTGTTGGCTTCTTCTAAGAGTACCTAGACTTACTCCTAAAGGCCGAAGGGAACCATGGAAGCTTCTAGGCAGTGTGCACGATCATTTGGCATCAAGGAGGGACAGTAGGAGAGGGACAGGGTGGGACCAGGATGAGACAGGACGTTGAGTTGAAAAGAGATCACAGGAGACACACACCAGGTTGCTGATATCGGGAGAGGGAAAGGGGATGGATGGGTTGGCTCTATGGCACAGGTACATTAAGGAGCATGGCTTTTATTTAGTCAGGAAAGTCCATTCTGTGGGAAAATAGAAGCTTTAACGCACAGTGCAAAATCCATACATAAACTGAGTCACCGTCAGGTTGCAACACGAACTTTTCCTTTAGAAATACAGCCGCTAGGTTGCCAATCCTCGGGGTCTTACCGACCACTTTTCCAGAACATTGCTGGGCCCTAATTTGTAAGACGTGACTCCCATTTCCAAACTCCATCATTTCAGGACATCGTGCATGTTTCCAAACTAGCCGTAACCCTCCTAGCTGCCCACTTTCGCCACAGGTGCAGAAGCACCTGCCCCAGGTCCCTGCCCGTGCAGGTAATGGCTCTTCTGCTCCAAGCACTCAGGAACATTCCTGGCGCCATGCTGTCCTCCCCTCCCACTGTGTCAAGCCCATTGTGAGATGGGATGTGAATTAAAACTAAGTGAAACAGAAGTAAAATGAACCATGAACACATGGGTCTCCACTGGTTCATCGAGCTTATGGCTGGGGGAGACACTGCACGGTGAGTACAGTCATGGAAGGTTCTGTTGATAGGCGTGTGTGCATGTGTGTGTGTGAGAAAGAGAGAGAGATAAGCAGAGGAGACGTGGAGCAAGGACCAGTGCTGGGTTCACAGCTGGAGTTCAGGTGACATCATTTGAAAACTGTGTGCTTTCGAATACACCATACAACTTCTCTGAGCATGTTTCTGTATCTGTAAAGTTAGGACTAGAGAGAAAGAAAGAAAGAAAGAAAGGAAGGAAGGAAGGAAGGAAGGAAGGAAGGAAGGAAGGGTGGGTTATGATATCTGCTTCCAGGAAAGATGAAGAAGACACAGCTTTCCCCCATCCCCCTCCCACTATGTACAACTAAAACTTCTAGATGGCGTATATAAAATGAACAAAAAATTTTTACAGATGAAGAAGAAGCCAACAGTCTAAGAACCCAAGGACCTGGGGTGAGTTCTCTGTGCTTTCTGCCTCGTAAATCCCAGAGAGAAACTAACCACCCAGAAATTCTAATGGCTGCAGACAACAAACAAACAAACAAAACCCAAAAAACAAAAAAAAAACCAAAAACCTCTAACAAAAATGCCCGTTTTTTTCTAGACGAAGTACCAGAGAAGGGGCAGCATCGCAAGACAGAGCACTTGTGGACAACAGTGGTTGTACCCCAGCCACACTACACACAAAAACGGTGGCCTCATCTCCATCCACACCACCAAAGGCCACATAAGAGCTTGGACGCCCACCACTGCCAACCTTGAACGAGGCAGCTTCCCCACCTGGCAAAGGTGAGATCTTCGAGGAGAGAGTCAGATTCTCACTACTGATTGATGGTGATGAGAACCTCACCTTTTCTAAGTACAGACTATGTGGGGGGACTGCGTTTCTAACCCCTAACCCGCAGCGATGTGGGCACACGTTTGCTCAAATGATTTCTGACAAAGGTTCAATCGTGAATCTTCGAGCCATTCAATGGAGGAAAGGTACCCTTCTCAATCAATGGTCCCGAAGCAATTAGTTATCTATCCATAGGCAAAAACCAGACCAAATCGGAACCAAACAAAAAGCTCACCTTCTACAAAAATTAATTCAAAGTGGATCCGAAATTTGCATGCAAAAAGTAAAACAATTAAACCTTCAGGAAGAAAAATAAAAGAAAGTTTTAAGATCTAGGGATAAGTGATGAGTTCTTAACCCACACCAAAAGTGTGATCCACACACAAAAATTTGAAAAACTGGACTTCACCAAAGCTAAACACTTGTGTTCTGCAGTATGTACCATTGAGAGGAGTGTCAGACGAGCCACATGGTGAGAGAAAATATGGGCCAGTCACAGGCAGTTGACCCTCATTCCTTACAGATTCTGTATGTAGATTCGCGTATCTACAGCCCCACACACCGTACTCGGGGGTTCTGCAGCCCCTCAGACGTGCCTCCAGATGTGCAAGGGCTGACACCCCGTGCATGAGTTTCGCCCGAGCTCAAGCAGGACCACACTACCTCTGTTTTCAGTTCCCAAGCTGGAAACACATGTCCTCTGCAGTCCGTTTAGTGCCACTTCTTTTTCTTTGCATTTCTCTGCTTTTTGTGGGCGACTGCTACTTAAAATGGCCCCTAGTGTAGAGCTGAAGTTCTGTCCCATGTCCCTAAGTGGAGGACACCAGCAAAGACAACAGTGTATTAGATGAGCTGCACTCAGACCGTGCCCCTGGCCATGAGTTCAATGCTAGTAGATCAAGGATAGATGGATAGATAGATAGATGATAGACGATAGAGAGATAAAGAGATAGATGATAGACGGATGATAGACGGATAGATGATAGAGAAATAGATAGATGATAGATGACAGATGGATTATGGAGAGATAGACAGACAGATAGTGCTGCATTATACAGAAACACACCTAAATCAAGGCTCCGTATTGATCAGCTGATCAACACACGGTGATCAAGGGCTCCCAGGCCCTCACTCTCTTTCCTCGGGGAGCGACGGCTCATGACACGGAGGCACTTGACTACCATCGAGAAATCCATGGGGGAAGCACAATCACAAACCAGCTCACAAATCTGTGTGAGGGAGACTGAGGCAGGATGGAATCTTCCCGCCCGTCCGCAGGAGACACTGCTCCTTGGCTGTCGCTAATCACCACTGTGCAGAAAGGGTGACTGTGTGTTCTAGACCTTTGGGGTTTTCAAGGGAAGACAGAAATTTGGATTTGTATTTTTATTTTTTTAAACTTATTTTATTTTATTTTATTTATTTGACAGAGGGAGAGAGATCACAAGTAGGCAGAGCAGCAGGCAGAGAGAGAGGGGGAAGCAGGCTCCCGGCTGAGCAGAGAGCCCGATGTGGGGCTCGATCCCAGGACCCTGAGATCATGACCTGGGCCGAAGGCAGAGGCTTAAGCCACCCAGGCTTAAGCTCAGAAGGCTGAGCCACCCAGGTGCCCGAAATTTGGATTTTTAATAAAACATCTTTGAAATGTGCTGTTGCTTCAAAAATTAATGACAATGACAAGAGCCATGACCGCATTTGGGGGCGGACTCCCCACACTCAGTCACCAGCAAATGCTGAAGGACACAAACACAGGAGGTCGCTTCCGGTGCTTCCTTAATGAACAGACCCATGCATTTCAACAATCTCATCCCACTGCCACCACCAACGGTTTTAATATTCTAATGGCTTCTTCTCTGAACACAAAATGGGTCGCTCCTTCCCTGAGGCGATCTGTCACTTTTCTACCAGGCAGTGCTTGGAGCAGTTGGGAGTTAGGCCCAGGGCTTACTCAGCACCACTTGCCAGGGCTTGGACCCAGAACTTCATGGAGGCAATCCTGTTGCAGCCTCTGTAAATCCTCCGTGGAAGAAAGAGTCATCTCAGGGGCTACCCAGAAAAGACACTGAAAATATGGAACTATTTACCCAGCAGCAAAGGGCAGCCAACATTCTAATGCAGAGATAAGTGTATTTTTTTTTTAATTTTTTGGCTGCAACACCTGATGGGAATCACGTTTTATTGCATACATTAAATCCTTTTATAACCAACTCCAAAACACTGCCTGAGTCCCTATTCCTTAAAACCACTTGACGTTCCCGAATCTCACTTCAACGAATCAGTCATCATTTTGAACTTCAGATGCGGCAGAGGCACAAGTTAAAAGAAATAAGTGTCAATTAGACCGGCCCGATTGGGCTCTGCCCTGATTAAACAGAATGCTTAAACCCCTTTAGTAATGCTCTTTTATCTGACTCGAACGTCTGCCAGGTCATGAATCCATAAACCGCGTGTCCTACCTGGCATACACGATATCGTTGGGTCCCTGCAGGAAGCCTCTGATGCCCTTACTATGATTTCCATCTCTTACCATCTCTTACCATAGCCTTACTATGCTTCCTCCCCCGGCCCTGGAGATGAAGGGATTCGTCCACGTTCAACACATCCAGTAAGTAGTGTCAGCACATCTCCGGGCACGGCCTCATCATTTCCCGCAGGGATTTCCTGTGACCATCTTAACTCCACCTTCTTCCAGCTGGAGTCATTCACGAAGACACCGTGAAGAAGGGAGCAGCTCGCTCGAGTCCTCGGAAGGCGAGCGAGGGGTGGGGGACTGCGTTGCAGTAAGGATGGACAAAGGAAGTGCAGAGCAGGAGGCAGAAGCCTTCGGACAGTGCGCCAGCATGTTCGTCTTGATTTCTAAGTGCCTCTTTCTGGGATATAAATATATACACTCATTTTTAACCTTATGGGAGTCCATCTGTAAGAATGGCATAAACCATGCCCTTTACATAACGTGGGAGGCAGAATAATGCCCCTTCCAAAGACACTAGTGTCCTCCGCTCCAGAACCCGGAACAGAGAATTAAGGTTATCGGCGGAATTAAGGCTGCCGACCCCCTGGCCTTGGAATGGGGTTACTCTGCATTACCTGGGTACATCCAGTGTAACCACACAGGTTCTTCCAAATGGAAGAAGGGGGTAGGAGAGAGAGAGACAGGGTAACACGATACGAGAAGGACCCTCCCGGCCACTGTTGCCTTCAAAGATGACAGATGCCATCAGCCCGAAAATGCAGGTGGCCTAAGTGCACCGGAAAAGACAAGGAGACGAATTCTTCCCTAGAACCTCCGCAAAGGAATACAGACCTTGCGACAACCACATTTTAGCCTAGGGAGTTGCATTTCAGACTTCAGCCCTCCAGAGTTGTTAGATTATAAATCTGTGTTGTTTTGACCGCTTAGTTGGTGGCAGTTTATTACAGTAAACTAGTACCTACAGGCTTCCAAATTTCTTCCTCGTGACAAAGCTAATGCTGGAGTGACTATCCCATGTTAACAACACACAAACTGACTCAGAGAGGTTGGGTAATTTTCCTAGAGTCCCATGGCTAGTTATTGGAAAGCTTAGGGATTAAAATGCAGGGCAGTTTGAGTAAACCAAGCTCTTATTTGGGGAGGCAAATGCTGGTGTTTTAAACTTCATTAGGCTCCCCTCAGCTCCCCATCACTATTATCACCAGGAGTCCAGTCACATTCTCCCTGTGATCACTAATGCATTTCCCTTTGTTTTCTCAAAAGCACCTTTAGAACAGGAATGCTATCACTCGCTTCTTTTATATTCTTTAGAGATCTTAGCACTGTGTAAGGAGTACACATCTAAGCATCTAATAAACATTTGTTCTTGGTTGACTGTAGAAATATCCACTGCCACCGGCTGCTGGAGGAGGAAAACCAGGTCCTGTTCATCTCTGTATTTCCAGCAATTAACATGGCGCTTGCGCACAGTTGGCATTCAACCAGTGTCACAGGGACGAAAGAAAGAAAGACTGACTGAGTCCAATAACAGAGACTCCTTCAAAAACCATTGGGTTATATAAACCACCCCCAACTCTACAATTCTGTGAGTGACTAAGAATCCACATGCAATTTTTATGAAACTAACAAAACTAGCAATGATATTCTATAATGGGAATACAGAGATCCATGACATTTTGTTACAATCACTGTCATATCAGGCATGATATGAAACAACCGCTCTGACCCAGGGGCAGGTGACATGACCTTAAAGTACAAATCGCTGTGTTTGGGTCAAAACTGAGACTCTGGAGACAGGACACCTAGGTCCCACAGCCAAATAGATGAACTTCAAATAATAACTGTCCTTCTCTGAGCCTCTTTCCTCACAGGTGATGATATCTGTACTAGCCTCACAGAACTGTCACACGCTGTAAACAGGACATGCAGGTGCAACCCCTAGTATGATGCTCAACCTTTAGTATTTCACTAAAGAGAAAATATTGTTACTATTAACTAATATGTGTGGAACAGACATCATGCCCCAGCTGTGATCCCAATCTATCCAACCTCTTAGGTGAAGCTGGGGGAAAGGTGACTGCCTGGGTGGGACAAGGTTCAGAGATGCCTGTGGCACGTAGTACCTGATAATACAAAATGGCGGACACAAGAAGTAACGCTTTGCTCTGACATGGCTGTGCCCACATGGCTAAGAAAAAACTCTCTTTCTTTGAGTCTTCTGAGGCAATAAAGCATGTGGTTATGAGTGTGAACTCTGGAACTCTACCCTGACTGGCTGTGTGATCCAACTTAACAATGGAAGACCCACTGGTCCCAAGGTAAATCTCTCTGCCCTAACAGGGAAGACAGGATAGTCATGTCAGTAAGAGAGGCCTTGGTATCTAAAATAGTAACTAATAAAAGACCCAGGAAATGACCAATATATTTTTACTGTACACTCATAGACTGACTCATCTCTTCTGACACTGTCCACCCACTGTAACAGGACTACACACCACTCTGTTGGATTTGATTGGTCTCAAAAGCAACTAATGAGATATTTTTCAGGAAAAGTCCACTCTAATATTTCATCAGGACTTGTCTGGATGTGTCAGTATGATCAAAACATAAGGATTATAATGATTCAGTCAGATGCCACTGATGTTTACTGGGATGACTTTTCTCATTCCCTCATTCCCATCTTCTTGCTCATCTGGAGGGCCCAGTGTGATGCTCACACTGTGACCTGTCTGTCCAATAGCCACAGTCCCCTCCTTCCTTACAAAGAAAAACCAGCCTTTGCCAGAGAAAGAAACGTGCCTAGGTAAAGATACTCGCCCCTCCTGACTCCCTTGCAGCTAGGAGAGATCATGTGATGGTCTCTTGGTTAATGAGAGAAAACCATTCATTGTCTGATGGAGCAAAGAGGAACACTCGTAAAGCAGTCTTGGGTTTCCTGACCCATGGGCTGTCTGTCCTTTCTCTGACTTTGTCTCCTGACTTGATACAGAAAGAAAATACCAGTGGGCATTAAAACAGCCATGTTTCAGCCATGAAGATAAAAGCCATGTGAAAACAATGGCAGAACAGAAAGAAAGAAGAAGTCTGAGTCCTTCATGTCCTTGGTGACATGATGGTACAATCTACTTCTAGATTCCTTGTGACATCTTATAATTTTTAAGCCAGGATTAGTCATCTGTCTGATCACTTGAAGCCAAACACAATCCTGATGGGTGGGATCTTATTCCAGAACTTATTGGGGCTACATTTTCAATGGGGGAAAACACAGAAGAAGTGACATTGGCAACTTGATTTCTCTTATTGTCTTTTCTCTTGACAGTGGAAAGCTGAGAATTTCCTTGCAATAGAGCCATTAAAATCTAAGAATCCAAGTTCAACTTTTGGGTAGAAACAATGCAGATATTTTTGTCTACTGGCATTGAAAGCTGCTTCCTAGGGGGAAAGGGTCCTCTCCGTAAAGTTCAACTGAAATCATTGCAATGCAGTCACCGACAGGGTTTGGTTCTAAAGCCCAGATAACAGTAAAGTGCCTTTCGTTTAACTCTCTGGGTATGTTATGAATCTATGAGGATGTCCTGAAAACTTCAGGGACATGGGTGGTCAAAGGTTGAAACTGTCAACCCCTGTGTCCTTTCCAACTGTGACCAAGGCACCCCTCTGCCATTATGTCAATCCTCCGTGTCTGGCATTCTTTGGCATGCACACCAACAGATGCCACATTGACTTTTCTTGAGAGCTCTTTGAATTGTGTATTACATTCCCACTTACAGGTGCAGAAATAAGACTTTCTAAAATCCCCTCAGTCTTGGGTAGTTGCCTCATACAAATATACAGATCAGGACCCAGCTAGAGATCCCAGGGGATCCCTCTGCACAGACCTATGGCGAGCTTGCTTGCTCACTCTTGCTCTCTCTCTCTCTCATAACAGAACTGAGTTGCAGACACTCAGAACAAATAATAAATATTTGTTAAATCAAATAATTTTAAAATCAAATGTCTATAAAAATCCATACACAGGGGCCCCTGGGTGGCTCAGTGGATTAAAGCCTCTGCCTTCAGCTCAGGTCATGATCTCAGGGTCCTGGGATTGAGCCCCACATCAGGCTCCCTGCTCAGTGGGGAACCTGCTTCTCCCCGTCTCTCTGCCTGCCTCTCTGCCTACTTGTGATCTCTCTATCTGTCAAATAAATAAGTAAATCTTTTTAAAAAATCCATACACAGTTACTGCATGTTTCATGGTGTTTTCCCCACCAAGCTGTGGTGTGGCAACAGTGTATAACTTCATGGTTTTTGACCTCAAGTTGGTACCTTGAAACTGACCAGGGTGGGAGAATTTACACCATGGAAATCAACAAATGCCATGATGTACTTTTTTTGAGACACTTTTTAAACATTTCTCAGTATGCCCCTGCACCCCTCGTGACCACCACTCCAACCTTTTAACCCAAATGAAATATGGAGCCCACACAGATTAAATAAGGGGGCAATTTGGAACAGTTCTAAGAAAGTCACTGTTAGGTAGGCTTCCAACTGCTGAGCCATCATGAGAAATCTATTTCATTGCTCTGAGATGCCTCATGGAAAAAAGCTATACTCAGTAAGCTCGTGGGATAATTCTTCTGTGAGCAGGAGGGAAGATGACCTTTCCAAGAGGCATGGCATGTGAGTATAGATTTCAAAGTCTGAACAAAGTAGCTCTTTGTTCCCCCAAATTCTCCTCTTCCTGCTCAGGTT